>JAJMAS010000228.1:0-11853 GCA_030565065.1 Pichia cephalocereana | reverse complement strand
GTTAAGATGTTATATAAGCAGTATAAAGAGTATAGTATAAATAGTAGTATAATATTTGTCGGTCGTAGTCAACAACACTCGACGTCCAATACCTCGCTCATGGCCAATTCCCTAGCCTGAGATATGGACTTTACGTCAGCAGTGTCGTATGTACGCCCTGACAATTAACTTACTTTCTACATTCCCATACTGGTGTTAATACTCTACCGTTTTCATAATAACATTTAACATTATCAAGAACGTGAACTTCCATTGATTTGATAGTCTCACTTGTAGCTGCTCCCATATGTGGTAATGATGTAACTTGTTCCATATTAACAAATTCTTTATCAACAAATGGTTCATTTTCGAAAACATCACTACCATAACCATAAATTTTACCACTTAAAATACCTTTCTTAATTGCCTTTTCATCGACAACTGGTCCTCTAGCTGTATTAACAATTGTAACACCTGTTTTCATCTTATCAATTAACTCTTCATTAATAATATGGAAAGTTTCTTTATTCAATGGTAAATTAATTGAAATCACATCACTCTCTTTAACAAGTTCCTCAATTGTACTACAATACTCACTATCTTTCTCTAATTCAGGACTTAATCTTGTTCTATTATAATAAACAACTTTTTTCAGTCCAAATCCACTTAATCTATCCCTAACTGTACATCCAATACCTCCCATACCTAAAATACCAACAATTTTATTTTGAATTGAATGTCCAAGCGGTGTACCTGCACAATTAACATCATTCTCCCATTTACCATTCATTAAATTATTATGACCTAATTGGAAATTTCTCATTGTTGATAATATAAGAAATAAATTAGTATCAGCAGTTGATGCACTAACTTTATCTGGAACATTAGAAACTTCAATATTAAATTCTGCACATGATTTTGCATCAATTTGATCATATCCTGCACCACAATGTGCAATACCTTTAACATTAGTATGTTCACTTAATAATGTAACAATTTCTTTATCAAAATTACCACTAATTGATGCAGATTGAAATGTACGTGCAATAAAGTCAACATCCTTAAATTTACCATCCTTTAATTGTTGAATAAATTCTTCCCTATTAGTGAATGTTGGTTCAACTAATCTAATATCATCATTTTTACAAAATTCATTCCATTCTTCTTCAGCAAATCTAACTGGTTGAAATCTTAATACTGTAAAAACCATTCTTTTTTGTCTGTCTGTCTGTCTGTCTGTCTGTCTCTCTAAGAAATTAAGATAAATAACATATATGAATAAAGATCATAAATAAATATGTAAATATAAAAAATAAGTAAATAAATTTAAAGATAAAAAAATAATTTAAAATATTAAAATAAAATAACGGTGAAAAGTGGAAACTTCCCCGACTTTTTACCAATTAAGCTAATTCTGGTACAATCGCGATAACTTCTCCGTTGATTAGATAATGATCAACTGTTTCCACTACAAACTCTTCCATTGCTTTTATTGTCTCAAATGTATGTGTACCCATATGTGGTAATGATGTAACTTGTGGCATATTGATTAATTCCATATCTACATTAGGTTCATTATCAAAAACATCACTACCAAAAGATTTAATTTTACCATTTTCCAATGCCTTCTTTAAAGCTTTTTCATCAATAACTCCACCTCTAGCTGTATTAATTAAAATAACCCCATCTTTCATCATATTGATTGTATTATCATTAATTATATGTTTTGTATTCTTGTTTAATGGAATACTAATACAAATAATATCACATTTACCAAATAATTTTTCAATACTTTCCATATAAATTGCTCCCTCTTCTAATTCTTTACTTAATTTATTACGATTGTAATAATAAATATTTGCAAATTTAAAAGGTTTTAATCTATCACGAATATCACGTCCAATACCTCCCATACCTAAAATACCAACATTTTTACCACTTGGATCATTACCAATTGGTGTTTTAGCACATTTAAATTTTGGCCATAACCCTTTCTTCAAATTTTCACTTGATATTTGAAAGTTACGTAAACTACCTAATAATAGATAAACTGCAGTATCTGCAGTTGCATCATTGACTAATTTTGGAACATTTGATACTTTGATATCTAATTCCCCACATTTATTAACATTAACTTGATCATATCCTGCACCATTATGTGAAATTAATTTAACTTTGGTATGTTTCTTTAGTAATTCAATTAATTCATTATCTAATAGTCCTGTTTGTTTAACAGATTCAAAAGTTCTTGTAATACATTCAACATTATTATATTTACCTTCTTTAACTTCTTTAATAAATTCATCTCTATTAGTTGCTTTAGTTTCGAGAATTTCAATATTATGTTTTTCACTCAATTGAGTCCATGCTTGTTGTGCAAATCTAACTGCTCCAAGTCTTAAAATTGTAGGTGTAGGAGATGTAACGTAGTTACGGATACTTACAATATTTCTAATCATCTGTGTTTAATAGAAAGAAGACCTTTAAGTGGAGAAAGGGAAATTCAGTATATATGTTACGTAATGAAAGACATGATTTTCAACTTAACTCTCAAACTTTCAACTTTTGAAGATTTCATTTCTTGATTTCTTTCAAAATCAGATAAGTGAGTATAAAACATCATGTCTAGTGATAATGAAGTTGGGTTTGAAAGTTCTAAATTAGGTACGAAGGAATATTGGGATAGTTTTTATAAACTGGAACATAATAATTTTAAAGATAATAAGGAAGATATTGGAGAATGTTGGTTTGATGCATCAAATGCTGAAAATAATATGTGTGATTATATTTTTAATGAATTATCAAATATTATAAAAAAGGAAGATGTTAAAATTTGCGATTTAGGTACAGGTAATGGACATCTACTCTTCCAATTATTTGAAGATGGTTTAAAGGGTAATTTAGTTGGGGTTGATTATAGTGAAACGAGTGTTGAATTTGCAAAAGATATTGCATTGGAAAATGATTATGATGTTAAATTTTTTAAATCTGATATTTTAAATCCAAAAGATTCATTCTCAGTTGAAAATGTTAATTCATTTGATATAGTTCTTGATAAAGGGACCTTTGATGCAATTTCATTAAACGGTGCAAAATTATTTGATAATAAATTAGGTATAGAAATTTATCCTGATACTGTTGCAACATTATTGAAAAAAGATTCAATTTTACTTATAACTTCATGTAATTTTACTGAAACTGAATTAATTAATCATATAACTAAAAATGGACAATTTAAAGTTTTTGGGAAAGTTGATTATCCTGTATTAGAATTTGCAGGTCATAAAGGCTCAACTATTTGTACAGTTGCTTTCCAAAAATCATAATAGATAACCTTAAACATTTTTTTATTTATATAATCTTTCTACTTTTACATGTAAATAATGTATAAAAAAAGTTTATGAATCATTCCCTGGAATTTGTTCTTGAACCTTATCAAATAATTTTTCTGCATTCTCAGGTTGTCCAATTTTAATTGCATATTGTACAGGTTCACCATTTTCAATTAGTTGCAATCGTATAAATTTATTACTCATTAATGAACTTGGCATGCCTTTTAATATTTTAAATTCTTTTATAATTGGTACATTAAGAATTAACTTTAAATTACCATTCTGTCTCATAACAATTCTCGATGTGTATTTGGCATCAGGTAATTTTTTAAATTTATTAACTTTAATAACACCAAAACCTCTCTCTTTCCATCCTTCTTTAGCATTACTTAATTCCATATGATATAATTTAGCCTTTATTTGAAACAAAGTTTCCTCATTTTCTTCACCTGATTTAACTTCTTGTTTCTCAAGATGAACAGTTTTATAAGAATCTGATACTTCCTCTGTTGATTTTTCATTTTTCTTTAGTTCTTCATTATCTTTTTCATTATCATCATTTTCCTTAGTATTGTCTTTTTCATCATTTGTTGATGGTTTTATATCATCGAAAACAGATTTAGATGAGATAGCTGCTTGAAATGCATTACCAAATGTTGAACCTGATCCAAAAATTGGTTTGCTTTTAGAATTATTTGCAATAGGTTCACTAAAAGATTCTTTCTTTTCATCTGCTCCATTCACTTTATCTTCACCTTCTTTATCGGTATCAGATTTCTTCTCAGTTTCAACTGGTTTAGAGAATGCACCAAACATCTTAAACCCTCCCATTTGACCAAATGGTGTAGTTGAACCAAAAACAAATGATGGTTTATCTTTGGTATCTTTATCATCTTTACTTTCCTTTGTTTCTTCATTACCTTTCTCCAAACTAGTGTCAACTTCTTTCTCTTCTTTCTTCTCTATACTTGTTACTGTGTCATTAACCGTTTTTAAAATTTTGCTATCTCTACCTGCATTATCTTCAACGCCATCGTTCAATTCTTCAAGTGATCTTTTTTTCTGATAATCACTCATCCTAATGTAACTGTTTAATGACAGAAGAAAACAAATTTTAGTGAAACTTTTAAGAAACAAGTTTAAATACAGTTTGTAAAATACAAGTTGGTGTAATTAAATAAAATTTCTGATTATGTAATCTATGCAGACGCGACTGCTTTGGCAAAATTAATTTTTTTAATTTTTTTACGCTTTGTTTACATTTCACGCTTTTGTATTGTTTACATTCCGATTTCCAGTTTATTATGGGAAGGCACTTCTTTCAGTTTTCCTTTTTAGCTTTTCTTGTTTTGGGAGAATTGTTTATTAGATTTATCAACTAGATTAGTACTTCTGCAATGGATGTTCACTTAGTGCTGAAGTCTGACCCCTCTTCTGGTAAAGGAATTCCCGTTTTCCAAAAATCAACTGAAGAAAATAAAATTATTTTCCCAAAATTTCAAACAAAATTTGATTTTAAATCAATTTCTTATCCCAATGATAACGTCTTTGAAAAAGCTTCATATCCATTAATTAAAGATAAATTTTTCAATAAAACAGATTCTCTTTTACTAACTCTGGGTCCAACAAATTCAGGTAAAAGTCATTTACTTTTCCAAAATGATAATTCAATTATTGAAAATTCATTACATTGTATATTTGAAAATATTGATCAATTAGCTAATGATATTACACCAATTGAAAAGTTTTACCCAAATATTAAAAATTCATGGGAAATGAATAATAATTTCAATAATTCTGTCATTAACTCTCATTTATATCTATCAGTTTCAATGTATGAATTATATAATGATACAATTAATGATCTTTTAAATTCGAATACGATTAAAAATGATAGAAATAATTTAAATATTGTTACAGATCCAATAGATCATAAACTAACTCCTCGTAATATTACAAAAACTTTAGTTAATTCATATGATTCTGCTCATGATCTCATTTTCAATAATTTGAAAAATAGGAAAACTTATCCAACTTTTGCAAATAATCATTCATCAAGATCTCATTGTTTTATTGTTTTCGATCTTCAGAAAGTTTATGGTAATGTTTTAGAATCAACTAGATTTACAATTGTTGACTTAGCAGGTTTAGAAAGATCAAAATCTGCTAGAACTTCAGGTATTTCACTCAAAGAGGCAAGTTATACTAATGGTTCATTAACTGAATTGGGTAGATGTTTAGAACTTATTTCAATGAATCAATTTCATAAAACTTGTCTGAGAACTAATAAATTAACTCGTTTAGTGCTAAATGATTTTGTAAAATCAAATAATCCTGTTAATATCTTAGTAACATTGGATCCTTTTGGTGAAGAAGGTTTAATCTTACAAACTTTAAGATACATTGATCCAATTAAATATCAAGATTTACAAAGAAAATCGTTACTAAACATTAAATCAAAACAAAATCAAAGAGTTGTTGGTAAAGTTGAACAAAAACATTTCATTGATGAAATTGATAAATTAAGATCTTCTCAAAAAGCTTTGAAACTGAAAATTCATTCACTTGAAAATTCCCTTTTAGAAAACGAAAATAAACTTAGAAATGAACTGTATAAGGAACATGAGAAGAATGTATTGCAAATTACCTTGGACTATAAAAAGGAAATCGATGAGCTTTCAAACCAGGCTATCTCCGAAACTGACAAGAAACTTCAAGATCAATCAGATTCTTTTATGGCTAAAATTAGTGGTTTAAATGAAATTTTAGCACTGAGGGAAAAGGAGTTGGATGAATCTCTGATAAATTTAACAAAGACAAACTCTCAACTTGAAAAATTGAAACGTGAATATTCTCAATTACAAGCTTTATATGATGAATTAAAATCTAATGACACTAAAACAATTGAAAAAATTTCAGCTCAACTTGAAGAGTCATTAGTTAGAAATGAATCCTTGAAAATGGAGATTGAAATGCTCAATCTTAAATATTCAGATATTAAATCAAGTAATGATACTGCTCTCAAACAATTAGAAGATGAAAAATCGATTATAATCAACCAATTGAAGGTTGATTTAAATAAGTCAAATGAAAAGGTTTCTAAATTAAATAATGATTTGTTAATTTTAAATGAAAAATATCAAAATAAGGAAAATTATAATGAAGAGTTAAATAAATCAATTGAATCTTTAAAAGAATCTATTAGAATATGTGAGTCAAAACTTCAAGAAAAAGAGAAAGTTATTCAAAATTTGCAAGAATTATCTATATCTATGAAAGATCAAAATAATGAAATAATCAAATTAAAAGAGACTCAAATTTCTAAACTTGAAAAAGAAATTAATGAAATAAAGGCAAAATCTGATGATGAAATTGTTTCTCTTAAAGTCAAACTAGAAGAAAAAGCAAATGAAATATCACTTTTGAGAAATGATGAATCAGCTGTGCAAAATCTCAAAGAAAAGCTAGTAAACAAAACTAATAAATATGAAATCCTATGCTCCCAAATGGAAAAACTAAAGAAAACTCACGATGAAGAGTTAAAATCAATCAACGAATCCTTAAATTTAAAAAATGATGAATTAGTATCACTTCGAAAACAAAATACTGATCACGAAGCTATGTTTGAAATTCAAATCAACAACAAACAGATTCAGTTTGCAAACTTGAAAGCAGAGTTAGAAGCAAAAACTAATCAACTTGAGAATAGTAATTCAAAAGTTAGTGATCTGAATACTGAAGTAGATAAATTAAAGTCAAACTATGATGAATTATTAAAAAGTAAAGATGATATCGAAACTAAATTGAAAGAAGAAATTAATGCTTTTAAATTATTACTTGATAAACAAATCCTAAAAAATAAAACATTAAAATCCAAAATACAAGAAATCAATGATAAAAAAGAAACCGAATCCGAGGTTTATAGTGCTGAAAAGAAAAGGTTGAATGAAATATTACTTGATTTGGAGAATAAATTAAAACATAAAGATGATGAGTTAGAATCAATGATCCAAAGTAAAAAATCTGTTGAAGAAGAGTTAGCGAGATTACAAATGGTTTGTTCTGATTTGAAAGATGAAGTATCTGATAAAGCTAAATTTTTAGAAAAATACAATAGTTTGAAAAATAAAAATATCTTATTAAAAGATCAAATAACTTCCTTGGAAACTAACAATGTTAAAATTGAGGAAGAACTTCAAACTTCCAAATCTGAAATTCAAATGTTGAAGAATAGAATCAGTGCTATTGAAAAACGTGAACTTGAATCTCTTAAATCACATACAAATGATACTTTAAGTGAAGCACTGTCTCAATCACTTACATCTAGTCAACAAGTCAATAGAACACCAAGGAAGTCATTAAACTTGTTGAACACAGATCCATTAGATGATATTGGATTACCACCTATATTGTCATCTCCAATAAAATCATCTTCATTTAATATTCATGATGATAATATTCATGAAAAGGATAATACGATTGATATATGTGCAGCTCAGCGTAAGAAAACAAAGAGTAAGATAAGTAAAAAGGAACAAATTATACAACAAAAGGAAAATCATGAAAATGATATGGAAAGTAAATTTGAGACACCAAAATCTAACAAAAAGATGTACAGGGCTTTAGTTAATACCAAATTATCGGAACTTAATAAAAAGTCGTCTCTTTCAGTAAGCCCTAAATTAGATGCAAAGGCAAAGAAAAGAAAATCATCATCTCCGCTGAAACCTGGAAAAAAGAAAGTAAGGAATAGTGTAGCTAATGAAGATTCTTTAGAATTACTGGAATAAGCCATAGATTATAGAGTAGCTTTGTTTATTATTTTATAATTATTAATATTTTAAATATACTTGTCGGTCGATTGATTCCTCATCTTCTGTTTTCCAATAGATATAAGAGATCATAGAAAGTTCAGTATAAGAGAAAACCATGTATAATGAAGTGTAACTGCTCGCTTGCAGTTGCACTTTTTATTTTCTAGTGATTTCTTTGCTAATGTTTACTAATGATCTACAATTAGTTCTTTCTTCCAATACAATAGGCTAATCAACACACTATACAGAGTTAGGTCTGCATATTGAACTCTCTAAGCTACACAAGACATAGGAATTATGATTGAAACGAAAGTCACTCAAAACAAATCATTAACAAACACTTCAATTAAAAATAATAGACCTAAAAAGCGAAATTTTTTAGGATGTTTAACATGTCGTAAACGTAAAGTTAAATGTGACGGAAGACGTCCTAAATGTTTAAGATGTGAAAAGTCTAATAAACCATGTGAAGGTTTCGAATTTAAATTAAAATTTAGTGATATTTTAACAATACAGGATGGAAAAGTGCTTAGTTTGAAAATAGATATCGAAAAGAATGAATATAAACGACAACAATTACCGTTAATGAAGATGCCTCCATCTTGTTACTATGGTACTTTTAAGGAACTTGATTTCAGGATAAATGAAGTTGATTCGTTGATAGAAGATGAGAATACAAAGTATGATTTTGATTTAGGTCCATTTACAGTTTTCACTAATGAAACTATGTTTACAAAATATAAGAAACCTAGGGATAAACCTACTGCTCCAGTTAATCCTCCAAAAATTCCAATCAATACAAATAGGAATCACAGGAATGTAATTAAAAGGGCTGAAAGTAATACTAATACAAACAGGACCAATAATTTACCATCCATAGCATCAATAATGAATATGAATCATTCTGGGGAAATAAATACTTCTAATACCGCATATGTACAATCGAACCCAAAATTTTTACCCTTACCACCAGCATTAGAAATGAATTATCAACGAAAAAAACAGCAAACGCAACGTGATATTATAACTAAGTTGGGTAATAATTCAAATAATTATGCAGAATATGATAGACCTCATGGAATTATGGATAATGTTGAATCTAATCCCATTTGGATTCATCCACGACTTGAAATAGATGCAATTCTTACATATCAAGCACTAGTAGGATCTGCTGACGTTGTTACCCAATCTTGGGATTTAATTAAGGGAGTTATATTTGCTGATAAATATGGTATGACGTCACGATTGAAAAATCGAATAGTTGATAAAATGTATGATAATTCAACTGATAATGACGAGAATATGAAGGAATATATTAATCATGTGTTTAGAGCATTAACTGAATCTGATCATGCTTTAGTATCTGCACCTTCGTTTACAACTTTACTAAGATCACAAAGAGTACAAGAATTAATCAGATTGTTTGTCAAGTCACAAACCAGCGTAATGATTTTGAACTTCAATGGATCTATATTTGATACAGTTGTAATTCCATCGTTATACAAGATTGTAGGTGAACTGATGGTCTTTGATTGCTCTGTGGGTTTGCCGGGTGATTGGTCTGGAAAGGTCTCTGAAAATGGAATTGAATTTAGGCATTACTGTGATTTACTGAAAAGAACGTATTGTATGGTGGTTTTAGCAATTACTGCTTTCTCTCAATATAAAAAATTGTTCAATGAATATGGTATATATGATGGATCTCTGAAGCTTTTCAAATGTTATATTTCCTTTAGAGAAATGTCTCTGATTAATTTGTCAATAATTATAAAACCTTTACTACTGAACGGAGAAACTAATCCAGTAAAGGTCGATAACGTATGTTTGCTAACCAGATTATTCAAAGCTGGATTATTTAAAGAACTAATACTTACGTTAATCCTTGCAATATATCAAGATTCAAATCTAGATATTATTAATAACTACAATCTGATTTACAGTGTCTTAGATGGTATAAAAGATCAGTATGGTTTAATGAAGATATCAGATAATCAAATTGATGAAATTTGGCTTTGGTTCAGGTATATTCAAGTGTTTTATAAGTCCTGCTCTAAAATTGATCTTGATAATTACAAAATTGATGAAGAAGGTTTTGAGGATGTTAGGTCCAATTACAATTTGATAGAAAATTTTGAATTTAATGACTATTTTGACAAGAGTGAATATAATAAAATTGAAATTGCCTCAAACTCCATGATTCCTAAGCAAGGTGATAAGAAGGAATCTGATGATGATGATGAGGGGGGCAGTGAGAGTGATGATAATAATATCTCATACTCTAGTGATTCAACTGTTGGTGATGGTTTAGATATACAAATACCAAAAAGATTGACAAAGAGACCGTGTATCGAAGATAGGCCTCCTAAATCATTTACTGTGCGTTTTCATTTTGATGAGAATGTTAAGAATAAGGATAAACCCGAAAATCTGGACGAAAGAGATAGTGAACAAGAAGATTACAATGATGGCAATGGTTCAAATGAGCTTGAATCTCAAAAAGAAACTAATAAGTCTGGCAAGTATAATATCAAGTGTAAAAATTCGGGAAATCAAAAAGTGAATGCCCTTACGGGGTTATCAAATGAATCAAACAACATGACATTGGATGAAAGAGAGAGATTTTTTACAGCGAATGATAAGGTGCATATTCCGAATCCATCTAACTTTGCGTCTGACATGAAATCGAATAAGTTTTCAAGTGTTTCAATTGTTGAAATTAGTTTTGGAATCCCGCTGTCCTTGTTAGAACTCATAGAAAAATCAGTGAGATTAGCAGATCATAAAAACTGGTGTTTAAGAAAAAAAATATTTCCCAGAAACTTTCCAAAGTTTTGCTGTGATTTAGAGGAGGAGTTGATTAACTGGAAAACTGACTGGGATTTGTACACGGTTGATACAAAAGATACTGAAATATTACAATTCCACTCGTTATTTCACAAAGCATTATATCATTTAACTGTTGCCTTTTACAACACTACCCTTTTGTTCTTTTTTCGACTTATCAAAGAAATAGACCCGAATTTACTTCAAAATCATGTTATATCTACTATCACACATTTAGAACAACTTAAAAATCTCTCATTGAGAAGTGATTTCTTGAAAGATATGAAAATATTTCCACCTTTTTGGTGCTTTTTCATTTCTGGGTCCAATGCAATCAGTTCCGAACTTCAGTATCGATTTGACGAATTAGCAAGAAAATGGTTTGTTGCAGGAAACAAATGGATAGGTAAACAAATAATGATGGAGGTTTGGAGGGTTGGTAATGAACTAAGTAGCAACAAAAAAACTGGTGATGCAATATCTTGGTTGGATTTGATTAAAGATTGGGAGGTCTCTGGCTTTCATTGAAATCAATAGTTTAGTTAATTAAATTCTTTGTAGAGGTTTATTTGTTTTTAAATGTAATGTAAAACCATCCTTATGATTAACAGAATCATCCACCGTTTAAACACCAATGGCTTCTAAAAAGAAAAAGCTAGGAAAAAAATAAAAATTGAAGGAAGCGAGGTTCGAACTCGCGCGGACAATCGCCCAACAGATCTTAAGTCTGCCGCCTTAGACCACTCGGCCATCCCTCCAATTGTTAAAATGTAAGGTATTAGGAGGATATTGTAGATAAGATACGTAAAATATTACGTAATCAAATAATAAATCTTAAGTTGGATCTTTGCAATACAATAAAGAATTATAATGGTTCTAATTGTATTTAATACTACTATGCGAAT
>JAJMAS010000227.1:0-10498 GCA_030565065.1 Pichia cephalocereana | reverse complement strand
AATAGTTTTAAAAGTAGTGGTGGTGAGGAAAGTTCTGATGGTATACTTTCATTTGAATGGGAAATTTGGTTAAGATGTATTATATCATATAGTTGTATGGGTAATGAAGAAGTTTCAAGTGAAGTTATTGAATATGTTTTACCATTATTATTTAAAATTATAAGTAAATTAGATTCAATTAATGATGAAAAAATTAGTATTGTGGAATATAAGAAAATTGATTTATCAATTTGGTCATTAATGTCATGTATTTTATTTATTTATTTTAATTCTGAAAATTATGGTATAATTGAATATACTAAAATATTTCTAAATTATATTTCAAATGATTTAATTATTGATGATAATATAATTAAAAGTTCATTATTTATGATTGGAATTTCATTATCATTAGCTTGGGAAAGTGGTAGAAATGTTGATGAATTAATTGAAGATCAAATTTTGGAAACTATTAGATTAGTATTGGTTAATAAAAAACATAAAATTGAAACTAAAATGATTGCAAGTGTAATTATTGGATTATGTTATGATATAATTGAATTTAATAAAAAATTTAAAAAAGAAGAAACAGAAGGAGAAGAGACGAATGTTGATGAAGAATATGAGTTTATTAATGAACAATTTGAAATAATTAAGTCGGAGATACAAATATTATCTAATGAAGGTAGTAAAAAAATTGGTAAAAAGGGTAAAGATGCCAAAAATATTTTCAAACAAGTATTAAATACAATGAATAATTCATCCGATGATGATGATGAATTAGATTCAATTAAAATATCAAAATCAAAGAATTTAAAGGTAAGTTCATGGTTTTCATATATTCGTATACAAGTATTAAAATTTATACTTGGAACAGAATTAAGTAATTGGTTAAATAAATCAAGAGATATTAAAAATATGTTAAAAATGACAATTAAAAGTCATAATAGTTATAGTTATGCTAATGATGAAGAAGAAGAAGAAGATGAAATTGATAACGTAGGATTTAGTAAATTATCTGTTAATAATGGAGGTAAATCTGATAAGGAGAGAACTATACAGATTAATAAAGAGAGACGTGCAAAAGAAGAGAAGATGTAAGTAAATAGTAGATAATATTATGTAATCAGTAATAAAAGCTAAAAATTTCGTGTGTTGAAGAAAAGATTTTAAAATGGACAATTTTTGGTGATGCTTTTCTTATACTTCAACGACGGCTCATTTTAATTTATTCTATTGACAATTGACAATGAGTTCAATACAAGAGATGACACGTAGTTTTACTACAAGATTGGCTAATAAGTTGAAATTGGTAGAAGAGAAGGAAAAGGTTAAAACTAATGAAAAGGAGAATATTCCAATTAAAGATAAACGTACTATTGCTCAAGAGGAAAAAGCAAGAAGAGAGAGATTAGCTAAAGGGGTAGAAGAGATAAGAAGAAAAACCGAACAAGAGGTGAAATTAGCAGCTCAAAAGAAGAAAGAAGAGGAAGAGAAGAAGAAGAAGAAGAAGGAGAAGGAAAGTGTTAGTAAATCTAAAGGTTTAAGTTTTGCTGAAAGGTTAGAGAGAAAGTTGAAATTAGAAGAAGAGAAGGAAAAGGCAGCAAAACAAGGTACAACTTCAAGCTCAACTGTTAACACTGTTAAGGAAACAAAACCAACAACTTCAAATACTGGAAAAGTATATGATAATGAAATTGACCTTGAAGATGAAGAAGAAGATGATAATGAATTTTTTGGTTTTAGTGATGATGATGAAGATGAAGGAGAAGAAGTTGATATTGATATTGAAAAGAATTTTAAAACAAAATATGCTCTTAAATATATTAAAAAATTTGGTCAACCATCTGATAAAACTATTGATCTTAATAATGAAGATGAATTACTTGAACATTATGAAAATTTTATAAAGAAAAATGGTGATATAGATGGTAAATTAGAATTTGAAGATGAAATACCTAATAAAATGGGAAAAGTTTCCTTTTTAAAAAGGGAAATAATAATTTGGGAAACTGAACAAGATATTAAAATTGATATGGCAATAGATATGGATGAAGCATGTATGAAATTAGATAAAATTATGGAAAATAAAAAAGCTACAATGGAAAGTGAAAAATCTTTCACAAGAGAACTTGAAGCTTCAATTTCAGAGACTGAAAATGAAAAGCAGAAAAGATTAGCAAGATATGCTAAGGAAGATGAATTAGATAATCAAAAATTAAAGAAGGAGAGAAGTGAACAATTGAATAAAATTAAGAAATTTGTCTTTGAAAAACATCAACATCGTTATGGTGAACTTCAAGAACTCATGCAAATCCATAGAGCACAAGCAATTGAAAGGAGAAAAGAACTTAAAAAGAAAAAAGCTCTTGAAAAGCAAAAAGAAATTGAAAGACAAAAAGCTTTAGAAAAGCAAAAAGAATTCGAAGAACAAATTAAAGAACTGGAAAAGCAAAGAGAGTTGGAAAAGCAAAAAGAAATTGAAAGAGAGAAAGAACTTGAAAGACAAAGAGAACTTGAAAAGCAAAAAGCATTAGAGAAGCAAAGAGAAATTGAAAATAAAATTAAAGAACTTGAAAAGCAAAAAGCTTTAGTGGAACAAAAAGCTCTTGGAAAGGAAACAACTGTTACAAAGGAAAAAGCTCCTGAAAAGGAAAAAACTGTTACAAAGGAAAAAGCTCCTGAAAAGCCAACTCAAGAAAGAAACCCAACTATAGTCAGTTTAGAAAATAGAATGTCAATAATTTCAGATAGAATCATAAAGAAATATGATGGTAAAAAAACAGATGAAGAAATTGATCACATGATATTCAATAAATTGCAAGAATTAAATGCAAGGGATACTGAAATTAAAATGCAAATCCTTGGTGGAACTCATGAAGGTATTGTTAGATTAAGGAAAATTCAACAAAAACAAGATGATATTAGAAGGAATAGAAGAAAATATATGAGAAGTTTAGAAGACCATAGTGGTGAAAGTGCAGAAGCTAAGAAAATTAGAGAAGAAAAGGAAAGAATTGCTGATGAAAAGGAAGATGAGGAATTTAAATCTAAGGCATTTGAAGAACAAGTGGCATTGGGAAGTTCTATCTTAGAACAACATCAATCTAAAACAGAATTCAGTGATGATGAGTATTGAATATTGTCGTAATATACGTATTTATAACTGTTCATTTCAACCATTTTATATAGATTTAACCAATAAAGTCAATGATGTAAA
The DNA here is from genome assembly GCA_030565065.1 of Pichia cephalocereana. Taxonomy (NCBI): domain Eukaryota; kingdom Fungi; phylum Ascomycota; class Pichiomycetes; order Pichiales; family Pichiaceae; genus Pichia; species Pichia cephalocereana. The sequence continues at coordinate 7,299 of JAJMAS010000227.1, read as the reverse complement.
AGTCGCTAGATAAATGTTCATATTACCTGATATAGAAAAGACTTTCATAAGGACATCACATCAATACAATGGAACATCAATTACTCTATACTTTTTATATATAAGAACTATCATATAAGTTAACTAAACATTTATTAAACTATTTATTATATATCGTAGTAGACACATGCGAGTTCAACCTGGTTAAAAAAATTGTTCATTTTGGTGATTTAATTCTTTTCCTATTGTACTTAGACAACGGCTCATTTTAGTTTATCTGAGGAGAATTGACAATGAGTTCAGTAGAGGAGATTACAAGTGGCTTTATTGCAAGATTGGCTAATGAGTTGAAATTAGCAGAAGAGAAAGAAAAGTTAAAAGTATCTAAATCTAACTCAAATGAAAAGGAGAATATTTCAAATCAATCAATTGAAGATATTAGAAAATCACGTAAATTAAAGAGACAACAAGAAGAAGAGGAACGTATTGATGAACAAGAGAGAATTCGTATTGAAAATGAGAGATTAGCTTGGGAGGAACATTTAAGACATACAGCAATTTATGAGGAAGAAGCAAGACAAGCTAAATTAGAAGAAGATAGAAGAAGAAGAAAAGCTGAGGAGGAAAGAAGAGCAGCTCAAAAGAAGAAAGAAGAGGAAGAGAAAAAGAAGAAAGAAGAGGAAGAGAAAAAGAAGAAGAAGAAGAAGAACAATAAGGACGGTGGTAATTCAAGTAAACCTTTAAGTTTTGCTGAAAGATTAGAGAGAAAATTGAAATTAGATGAAGAAAGAGAAAAGGCAAAACAAGGTACAAGTTTGAGTTCAACTGTTAAGACTGTTGAGGAACCAAAACTGACCACTTCAAATACAGGAATGATTAATGTTAATGATATTGACTTTGAAGATGAAGATGATGAAGAAGAAGAAGAAGAAGAAGAAGAAGAAGAAGAAGAAGGAGAAGAAGAATGGGAATATATTGAAGATTTTGATATTACCAGGAGATTTGAAACACAATATGCTCTTAAATATATTAAAAAGTTTGGTCAACCATCTGATAGAACTATTGATCTTAATAATGAAGATGAATTACTTGAATTTTTCGAAAATTTAAAAAATAAAAATAGTGATAAAGATGATAAAAAAACACAAAATGATAATTCTTTAAATAACAAACCAGTTTCTCCTGTCAAAAAAGCTGATAAAAAATCAAAAAGAAAGGTTAGTAAAAAAGAAGCATCTATAATTAGACACCAAAGAAGATACCTTGAGGGTGATCAAGACATTAAAGTTGATATTGCAGTTGAACTTGATGATGCAGGTTTGAAATTAGACAAAATTATGGAAAATAAAAAAGTTACGATGGAAAGTGAAAAATCTTTTACAAGAGAACTTGAAGCGTCAAATTCAGAGACTGAAGAGGAAAAGAAGAAAAGGTTAGAAAGATATGCTAAAGAAGATGAATTAGATAACCAAAAATTTGAGAAAGAGAAAGCTGAACAATTTGATAAACTCATGAAACTCGTTTTTGAAAAACATCAACATCGGTTTGCTGAACTTCATGAACTTTTAGAGAAAGAAGAAATTGAGAGAGAAAAAGAACTTAAAAGGCAAAAAGAAGTTAAAAAGCAAAAAGCTCTTGAAAAGCAAAAATCTTCAGAAAGACAAAAAGAGTTTGAAGAACAAATTAAAGAACTGGAAAAGCAAAAAGCATTAGAAAAGCAAAAAGAAATTGAGAGACAAAAAGAACTTGAAAGACAAAGAAAACTTGAAAAGCAAAAAGCATTAGAAAAGCAAAAAGAAATTGAAAATAAAATTAAAGAGCTTGAAAAGCAAAAAGCTTTAGAAGAACACAAAAAAATTGGAAATGAAAAAACTGTTACGGAAAAAACACCAGAAAATCATACACATGAAAGAAATCCAGCTATAGTCAGTTTGGAAAATAGAATGGCAATAATTTCAGATAAAATTATAAAGAAATATGATGGTAAGAAAACAGATGAAGAAATTGATCAAATTATATTCCGTAAATTTAATGAATTAAATGCAAGAGATAATGAACTTAGATTGCAAATCATAGGTGGAACTCATGAATATATTGTTACATTAAAGCACATTCAAAAACAACAAAATGAAATTAGAATAAATAGAAGAAAGTATAGGAGAAGTTTAGAGGATCACAGTGGTGAAACTGATGAAGCAAGGAAAATTAGAGAAGAAAAGGAAAGAATTGCTGATGAAAAGGAAGATGAAGAATGGAAATCCAAGGCATTTGAAGAACAAATGGCATTGGGAAGTTCTATCTTTGAACTACATGAATCTAAAACAGAATTCAGTGATGATGATTATTGATTTCAATCGTAGTACGTATGTATAACACTTTATTTTAATTTATTTTATATAGAATTGGAATTAGAAATTGATATTAATAACCAATGAAGTCAATGAAATTCAAGGTTTGGCGACATTCAAATTTTTCTATGAATTTTTCGTGTCACAATCTTTGCCAATATATTAGTTGAAGATTGGCTCATCCTATTTCTTTGTTTGATCATCTCATAAACGCAGTTAACTAAGTATGAGCAACAGTAAATCAAAGGAAAATGAAAATCCAAATGAGTTGAATTCATCTCAAATGGCTAATATGCTTTATGGTTTAGATCCTAATGCAAAATTTGACGATGAAAGAACTAAAAAATTTGAACAATCATTCCTTTTATCAAGACAAGTTGAAGCAATGACTATGAGATATGATGAAGAGGAAAAACAAATGAAAAAAGAAATGAAATTAAAGGCAAAGAAAGAAAAAGAACTTAATTCATCAAAGAAAAACGTTGATAATTTTGCTAGTAGATTAGCCAAGAAATTAGAAATGGAAGAACAAAAGGAGAAAGCTAAAACGGTTGATGAACCAAAGAAAGCTAAACCTGTTTCTCAATCAACAAAAGCACCTGTAAAGAGTGAATCCAAAATTAGAACAAAAACAGAAGAAGTTAAAAAATCGGAACCTGATCCAGCTGATGGCTTTGCTAGACGACTCGAACAAAAACTAAAATTAGCAGAGCAAAAGCAAGCTCAAAATAATAAATCCACCAATGCAAATAGTTCTTCAACAACGAAGACTAATGAGCAAAAGATAATTGATAATAAAAATGCACGTGAAAAGAATGAAAAAATAGCATTGATGGAGAAGAAAGCCAGACAAGCTGAACCAAAACCATATTCAAGAGAAAATGATCCAGAATTTAAAAAGCATCTTGATGCATTATTTGCCAGTAAGGACAAGGAAGAAAGAGAAGCTAAAAAATCTGGATCTAATGGTAATCCAAAAAAAGGTAAATTAACTATGCCAAAAACTGCGAAATATACTGAAGCATCACTTCAAAGAGATTTAGCTGAAGCTTATCAGGATTTAGTTCAAGAAAGACTTCAAGATGATTATGATGTAGATTTTAACATGGAGCTTGAACATTTCGGAGAAATGTTTGCTTTCAATCAAGTAATTTGTTTTCCTAGTCTAGAAATTAAAATGGGTGATGAAAACTTTCAATACTTAAAAGCAAGAGGGACACAATATTACAAAGAGCAACAGAAACTAGAAGATGAAAAAAAACTCAAGGCAGCTGAGAAATTGAAATCCAAGACAACGGTGAAAAATAATAATAACAATAATAAGAAAGAAATCAAACCAACAAGTAATAAACAAGAACAAAAACCACCAAAGCAAGAGCCAAAGAAGGTTGAATCAAAGAAGAAGCAAGAAGTATCAGTAAATGAAAATTTAATTTCCAAATTATTTAGTATGGATGATAAAACTGGGAAAGAAACTGCTGATAAATTTACTGAAGTTCTTGAAAAAATAAGTGATTTTACAACCCAAGAAAATTATTTAAGAAAAGAGAAGAAGGCATTGTTTAGAGAATTTTCTGTACCAGCTAATGAAACTGCAGAAGCTAAGAAGATTAGAGAGAAAAAAGAGGATGATCAAGAAGAGAAAGATCAAGATGAATGTAGGGAAAGAGGAAAATTAGATATAATGAAAGCTAATGAGTTAATTTTTGGATTATCAAATTGGTAAGATACTTTATAGATGTTTATAAGATTATAATTGTGAAGTATAATATACTGAATTAGTTGTAGATTAATGATAAATGAAGTTATTGTAAAAGTAAAGTAACTAAGCTCCAAAAGTGGAATCATTTATATTCTGAGGACATGAATTTTAAAATTCAATTAAGCCGAGTTTTTTAATGTATTGCTTGGATGGGAAAGTATACTTTCTTTGATCTATTTTATTAGTGTAACCAAAAAATGACTGGTGAAATTGATCAACAGATATTGAGTAAACTGGACAAACTAAAGAAAGTTGCCCATGAGGAGGAAGTTGAAGATGATGAAAATGATGATTTATGGGAACATAGAGAACATGAACGTAAATTGAAAAATTCCAAACATTTACACGAATCAGAAACTAATGGTAATAAACAAGAGGTATCTAAGAAAGATTTAAATACAGAAAAGACAATTGAGTCTACTGTAAAGGGTGATGAAGAAAATAAGGTTACTGAAGAATCTGAAAATGAAGAGCATAAAGTTGACGATGGTAGTACAAGTAAAGTTTCTGAAAAGGCTAAAGAGGCTAAATTAGCTAAAGAAGCAGAGGAAAGAGCAAAGAAAGAAAAACTGGAAAAGGAAAGAATCGCTATAGTTGCAAGATTAGCTGAAGTTGCAAGAATTGAAAAGGAACAAGAGGAAAAGGAGAAACTTCAGAAGGAAAGACTTGAAAAAGAAAGAATTCAAAAGGAGAAAGCTGAAGAGGAAAGAATTGAACAAGAAAGAATTGAACAAGAAAGAATTGAACAAGAAAGAATTGAAAAAGAAAGAATTGAAAAAGAAAGAATTGAAAAAGAAAGAATTGAAAAAGAAAGAGCTGAGAAGGAGAGAGCTGAACAAGAAAGAATTGAACAAGAAAGAGTTGAAAAGGAGAGACTTGAACAAGAAAGAATTGAAAAGAAGAAAATTGAACAAGAAAGAGTTGAAAAGAAAAGAGCTGAGAAGGAGAGAATTGAACAAGAAAGAATTGAAAAGGAGAGAATTGAAAAGGAGAAATTAGCTAAAGAGGCTGAAGAAGCAAGAATTGAACAAGAAAGACTCGAGCAAGAAAAAATTGAAAAAGCAAAAGTTGAAAAGGAAGCTCTCGAAAGAAAGGCCGAAGAAGAAAGATTAGCTAAAGAAGCTGAAAAGAAGATATTAGATGATGAAGAAAAAGTTAAGAAAGCTGAAGAGGAAAGAATGGAACAAGAAAAATTGAACAAAGAAGCTGCTGAACAAGCTAAGAAAGATGAAGAAAAGAAACTTGAATTTGAGAAACAGAATACTGAAACTGATGGTATTGTTGAAAAAGATTTGAAGGAATCTTTCAAAAATAAAGAAGACAAAGAAGAAGACAAGGAAGAAGATACAAATTCACAAGCAGAAAAGAAATATGAAGAATTTGAAAAGATTAAAATTAAGGATGAAGAATTGAAAAGAGAAGCTAAAAGAAGACTTGCAAAGTTAGCTCATTTAAAACTGCTCAAAGAAAAGAAATCAGCAAGTGCAAATAATGAAGAAACAACCCAAAATACAAGTGATGTAAGTGAATATGAAACTGATGATGATTGTTCAGTTTATACTTATTCTAGTGATGGAAACAATAATGAAGAATGGGATAATATGGTTCATCAATTACAAATTGTTATTGCATTAGTTCTGATTCCACTTGCAGGTAAGTTTTTAGGACGTCGTTTTGCACATCGTGTTTGGGGGATTTTCGCTGGATGGTTTTGGGGGTCTTGAAATATGTGTCTATATATAACTTTTATAAAACAGTATTAAAATAATGAAAATGAAAATGAAAATGAAAATGTATTACTATTTGAAAACATCAAACATTGTACGTTCAGATTCTAATGATAATTTAGGATTCAGCATTTTGAATATTTCCACTAATTTATTCAGAATGGATACATTCAACAATAACATTAAATCACGTAATGAAACAATCAATGATTTATCATTCTCTGATAATTCTTCAATGCTGTTTATTAAATCTTGATATCTTTTCAAAAATGAAATGAACAGTACTAAAACGTTTTTCAAAACCAATCTTAAATCTGGAAAATAATCAGCACTTTCAAGTGGATTAGTACTTGATATTATACTACCATCAGTTGAATTGGTTAATTGTAAATTAGCCTTATTTATATTCCACCAACTTGTAGATGTAGATTCAGATGCAGCAGCTGAAGCTGAAACAGCTGCACTAACTGAAGGTGTTTTAACATGATTGATATAAACATTTGTACTCAATGTTTGATAAATTGTCTTTAATACTCTAACTGCATTATTCATGTCATCAGCATTCTTATTCGGATTTGTAGATGTAGAAGTATTGATTATATTTCTTTTATCAGCTAATAATTGACCTAAAGCAACCAAATTTTTAAAATCAATCATTTTCGTAGAAATACTATTTGATGGAGATTCTGAAAGTTTAGGTCCATTGATAATATTATCAAGCATTGATGATGAGCTATTCAGAACTGTAAACATCTCCTTATCCGAGATACCATACTTGTTAGGTTTAGCCAGTATATTGATAATCTCCTCTATAATTGTAATCTCTTTATCCACAAAAGCTGTACGTGTTGACATTGTATATCCAATTGAGATTAGTTAAGCTGTATATATCGTTCAGGTACAATCAATTGATGAATTAACAATGAATGGTTCCTGTTATACGATTTTTAAAGAACGGCTGATATATTCATGTTACATTGAAAATACGCTTTTGGGATTCGAAATCAAATTTGTCATAGATTTCTTCATTGAAGACAAAGCATGAAAATTTTTTTCCAGTTTCTAACTTTGTTGTAGATCTATTTGTTTATTAAGCAATCACTACAACACTAATATCGGTGTGGAATGGTTGATTGGTAACATAATGCTCTAATGGTTTTGAAATGCTTTTTAAAATGGTGGTACCGACAGTTCCGTCATATCTTGAACAATACTTGAGATCACTGACCTTACTTGGGAAATTTCTACCATTGTATTTGATGTGGAGACCAGAGTGACGATGTCAACTTGATGGAATCAATTATAGGTTAATCTAAACGAATCGAACTATCAAAATTATGTAGATGCATACAATTTTCAATCAAATGGATGATATGTTAGAAGGTTCAAACTTTGATGAGATTTGGGTAAACAAGCCATTAGATACGATGATAGAAATTTCCGAAGTAAGATCAGTGATCTCAAATTTTGGTTAGAATATATA
>JAJMAS010000226.1:0-11979 GCA_030565065.1 Pichia cephalocereana | reverse complement strand
TCTGAAAAATTCCACACTTATTTTCATGTCATTGGATTTGATAGCCTTGCATTTCGGAAATTTCATTGAAGCTAAAATAATAACTTCGGAAAATTGATATTTGAGACGTATCGTCGCGACACTGCAATTGTTGTATATTACATAATCAATGAAATAATTACATAATCTCCGGGAATATTTAAAAAAAATAAAAATGAAAAAGAAGAAAAAAAAAGTGAAAAAAATTCCCGCTCGGAAACCGAATATTGTAGACTGTTATTATAAACTCCCTTTTTATTATTGGTTATTGTAATAGTTATCTTGGTCTTCTATTATAGTACTTTATCTTTTATAATAAGACACCATGAAGTAAATACTATCATGCTTATACTTGGTATTATTCTCTCTATTTATCACAAGAAACGAAAGTAATTAAGATGAAGAAACAATCATCACCAATACAAGATTATAAAAACCTTTTCCGTGTCAGGTCCGAATTCCGGGTACCCCTTACGTAATCCCCAATAATATTCTTAATCCCCGTTGGTCCTTTACTAATAAAAAAAACCACTCTCTGTTAGCGCTGCCCTCTCTATTAAAATTTATTTTCATTGAAAGTATTTCAAATACAAATTCTACTTACTAGTTAGTTAATACGTTTAGCTTTTACCTATTTTGCGGTGTTTTATCATATTTTTGCATTTGCTTTTGCTTTTCCCGTTTCATTTCATTTAATTTCATTTGTTTGTTATTATTGTGGTCTCTTTTAAATCTTTTATTTGATTTATCACTTCCTTTTTAACATCTCCACATCAAACCATGCTTAGATCATTATCAAATCAAATCTCAAAACATCAAAGAAATGTTTTGAGATTAAATTCTAAAAATGGTAATTTATTCGTTAAAAATTCAACAATTTCAATTAGAAATTTTGGTCAAGATTCTTTCCTTCAAGGTGAAAATGCTTCTTATGTTGATGAAATGTATGAAGCTTGGTTAAAAGATCCAAATTCTGTTCATATTTCTTGGAATGCTTATTTTAAAAATTTAAATGGTAATAGACCTGCAAGTTCTGCTTATCAAGCTCCTCCAACTATAATTCCAAGTCCAATTGGTACTTTATCTTTAACTCCTGATTCAAATACTTCAGTTGCTGGTGAAGATGTTATGACTCATTTGAAAACTCAATTATTAGTTAGAGCTTATGAAGTTAGAGGTCATTTAAAGGCTAAAATTGATCCTTTACATATTAAATTTGGTGAATCAAAGGATAAACCAACTCCAAAGGAATTAACTTTAGAATATTATAATTTATCTGAAAATGATCTGGAAAAGGAAATTACTTTAGGTCCAGGTATTTTACCAAAATTTAAAGAAAAAGGTATTAAATCTTTAAAATTAAAGGAAATTGTTAATTATTGTGAAAATATTTATTGTTCAAGTTATGGTATTGAATATATTCATATTCCTTCAAGAGAAAAATGTGATTGGCTTAGAGAAAGAATTGAAATCCCAACTCCTTATAAATTCTCTCCTGATCAAAAAAGACAAATTTTAGATAGATTAATGTGGGCTTGTGAATTTGAAAATTTCTTATCAACTAAATATCCAAATGATAAAAGATTTGGTTTAGAAGGTGCAGAATCTGTTATTCCAGGTATGAAAGCTCTGATTGATACCGCTGTTGAATTCGGTGTTGAAGATGTTGTTATTGGTATGCCACATAGAGGTAGATTAAATATGTTAACTAATGTTGTTAGAAAACCTGCTGAAGCAATCTTCAATGAATTCTCTGGTGTTACCATTAAGGAAGGTGAAGGTGAAGGTTCAGGTGATGTTAAATATCATTTAGGTATGAATTATGCTAGACCAACTACTTCAGGTAAAACTGTTAACTTATCATTAGTTGCAAATCCTTCACATTTAGAAGCTGAAGATGGTGTCGTTATGGGTAGAGTTAGAGCAATTCAACATTATAAAAATGATGTCGGTGAATTTAATAAAGCTTTAGGTGTCTTATTCCATGGTGATTCTGCTGTTGCAGGTCAAGGTATTGTTTATGAAACTTTAGGTTTAACTCATGTTCCAGCTTTTGCAACTGGTGGTACTATTCATGTTATTGTTAATAATCAAATTGGTTTCACAACTGATCCAGAACATGCAAGATCAACTACTTATCCATCAGATTTTGCTAAAACTATTAATGCACCGGTTTTCCATGTTAATGCTGATGATGTTGAATCCGTTGTTTACTTATTCAATTTAGCTGCAGAATGGAGAAATACTTTTAAAACTGATGTTGTCTTAGATGTTGTTGGTTATAGAAAATACGGTCATAATGAAACTGATCAACCTTCATTCACTCAACCTTTAATGTATGATATTATTGCAAAGAAGAAACAAGTTTTAGATATGTATATTGAACAATTACAAAATGAAGGTACTTTCACTGCTGAAGATATTGGTGAACATAAAAAATGGGTTTGGGATCAATTAGAAAATTCTTTCAATAAGGCAAAGGATTATAAACCAGAATCAAGAGAATGGTTAACTGCTCCATGGGAAGATTTCAAATCTCCAAAAGAATTAGCAAATGAAGTCTTACCTTCATTACCAACTGGTATTTCTGAAGAAGTTTTCAAGAAAGTTGGTACTGCTGTTGGTTCATACCCAAGTGATTTCAATGTTCATAGAAACTTAAAGAGAATTTTAAGTAATAGAGTTAAATCTATTGAATCTGGTGAAAATATTGATTGGTCAACTGGTGAAGCTTTAGCATTTGGTTCCTTATTATTAGAAGGTTATCATGTTAGAGTTACTGGTCAAGATGTTGAAAGAGGTACTTTCTCTCAAAGACATGCTGTTTTACATGATCAAAAGAATGATTCTCATTGGGTTCCATTAAAACATTTAAGTGAAGATCAAAGTGATTTTGTTATCTCTAATTCTACTTTATCTGAATATGGTGTTATGTCATATGAATATGGTTATTCATTAACTTCACCTGATGCTTATGTTCAATGGGAAGCACAATTTGGTGATTTTGCTAATACTGCTCAAGTTATTGTTGATCAATTTATTTCATCAGCAGAATCTAAATGGAAACAAAGATCTGGTATAGTTTTATCATTACCTCATGGTTATGATGGTCAAGGTCCAGAACATTCATCTGCTAGAATTGAAAGATATTTACAAATGTGTAATGAAGATTCAAGAAAATTCCCATCACCAGAAAAATTAGAAAGACAATTACAAGACTGTAATATGCAAGTTGCTTATCCATCAACTCCTGCATCAATTTTCCATTTAATTAGAAGACAAATGCATCGTCAATTTAGAAAACCATTAATTTTAATTTTCTCAAAATCTTTATTAAGACATCCATTAGCTAGATCATCAAAGGAAGAATTCTTAGGTGAAACTAAATTCCAACCAATCTTAGATGATGTTGAATTAGGTAAATCAATTAATAATAAGGAAGGTATTAAGAAATTAGTTTTATGTTCAGGTCAAGTTTATACTACATTACATAAGAGAAGAGCTGACTTAGAAAATAAGGAAACTGCATTTGTTAAAGTTGAACAATTACATCCATTCCCATTTGCTGAATTAAGAGATACATTAAAGAGTTATCCAAATGTTGAAGATTTCGTATGGTGTCAAGAAGAACCAATGAATTTTGGTTCTTACTCTTATGCATTACCAAGAATTATTCAAACTCAAAATGAAGCAGGATTTACCGTTCCATTAAGATATGCAGGTAGAAATCCATCTGCTTCAATTGCTGCAGGTAATAAAGCATTACATCATGTTGAAGAAGAAGCTTTCTTAGAAGAAGTTTTCGGTAATTAATTAAATTACTTAAACTTTTAAATATGTGTTGATGACCCCCCTTCTACTTTTTGAATTTATTCTTTACAATGATGATTGAATTTGTGTTTTTTTTTTCTTAATTCTTCTTCTTCTTCATTCTTTATTTATTTATTTATTTATTTTAAATAATAATCTATATCATATATCTAAATCTATTTATTCCTATTTATAAATTTTTGATATTAATAATTTGTTAACTTTATCGTAAATACAATTTAAGAATCCAAAATATCGATGATTCAATTATTTTTCCAGAAGGTAATAAAAAATCTCCGGGTAAATCGCGTAGATGATTCATCTCTGAGAATCATAGGAAAATTTACTATGAGGAAGTTTCAAACACCGGACTTAATTTTTAAATCATCACATTAAGCCTACATGATTGTTTAACATGAAACTATTTGAAACAGTTAAAAGTAATGGTTTATAAAAAAGAGGTACAAGAAAATACTATCCTATAAGAACAAACAGCGAACTCATTAGTCAAATTATGGAAATAGTCACCTACATTATGAAAAAGCCCATTCCTAATTGGGTAATTAAAAATTTCCTAAAATTTTAAGGGGCAATTTTACATATTCTTAAATTTATACCATAATGTTGCCCTGTTCATAGCAATTATATTAGAAAATAAACCAAATACATTTTTCTTATCATTTGCCACTGTTTCTATTTCTTTCTTTTGTCCTTTTCATCTGAACTTTAACTTTCTAAGCAACATCAATTATGATAATGAATACTATTTCACGTACATGTGTGATTTTAACATTTTTATTACCCTTTGTTTATTCATTAATTCATCCAATTGAAATTAGAGGTAATCATTTCTATGATGCAGTTATTAATAAACCTGTATGTATCATACAATCATTTGACTTTTTGAATACATTTTTACTAACATTTAATCTTGCTACCATTGTTTTTTATAGTTTTTCATCAAAGGTGTAGATTATCAACCTGGTGGATCAAGTGGTGTTAATGAACATGCAGATCCATTATCTAATCCTACACAATGTGCTAGAGATATTGCACTATTTCAAGAATTAGGTATTAATACAATTAGGGTTTATTCAGTTAATCCTGATTTAAATCATGATAAATGTATGACATTATTAGCAGCTGCTGGAATTTATTTAGTTTTAGATGTTAATTCTCCATTAATTGGACAACATTTAAATAGGTATGAACCTTGGACTACTTATAATGATAAATATGTTTCACATGTTTTTAAAGTTGTTAATGAATTCTCAGGTTATAATAATACTTTAGCATTCTTTGCAGGTAATGAAATTGTTAATGATAAAACTTCAGCATCTAATTCACCTGTTTATATTAAAGCAGTTATTAGAGATATGAAACATTTTATAAAAGAAAATGGTATTAGAAAAATTCCAGTTGGTTATTCAGCTGCTGATGATTTATCTTATAGAATTTCATTAGCTGAATATTTAGAATGTTATGAGTCTGATCCATTAGAAACAATTGACTTTTATGGTGTTAATACTTATCAATGGTGTGGTGAACAAACTTTTTACACATCTGGTTATAATCATTTAGTTAGAGATTATGGTGCTTATTCAAAACCTATATTTTTCTCTGAATATGGTTGTAATGAAGTTTTACCAAGATTATTCAAAGAAGTTGGTGCAATTTATTCAAATCAAATGACAAATGTTTTTTCTGGTGGTTTGGTTTATGAATTTGCTCAAGAGCCAAATAATTATGGTTTAGTTGATTATGATGAAGCAGGTAATGTTAAATTATTACCTGATTTTTTTACTTTTAAGGAACAAATTTCAAAAGTTAAAGATGTTAAATTATCAAAGAAATTACATTTACAAAATCAACAAGCTATTAATGGTAAAGGTTCAAGAAAAAGTGGTCAAAAGAATAAAGTGTGTGAATTACAATATTCTAATTTGGATATATCAAAAGGTATTCCAAGATCAATGGGTCTTTCACTTGTTAAATCATTTAATGAGCAAAATAAGGGTAAATTTGTTGTTCTAACACAAAATGATTTAGTTGCTAATTATAAGGTATTTTCACCTGATGGAAGTTTATTACATGAAACACTTTCTGTTAAACCTGTTCCAGAACCAGTTGCTGATCCAGAAGATTCAATTTCATGTGAGTATTGTGACTTAGAAGGGGATGAAAGTAAAAATGAAAATGAAGATAAAGTTGAAGATAAGATCAATGAAGTTCCAAAGCCAATCATTGAACCGGTTATACCTTCTCCAATTGGTGAAGATAACGACTCAATGAAAGATGACAAGAAAAATGAACAAGAAAAAGATAAAGAAAATGGTAAGGAAAAAAATAAATCAAGTAAAAAAAAGAACAAGAATAAGTCAAAGAAAACCAAAAATAAAAACAAAAACAAAACAAAAACAAAGAAAGCCAAAACAAGTACAAAGAAGCAGTTAAAGAAAAAGCAAAAGGAAATCAATTTAAAAGTTATGGCACAACAAGAATCAAAACTTAGATCTAAAACGAAATCAAAATCAGTTTCAAAATCAATTTCTAAAACACGTATTAGTGCTATGAAATTGAAAAAAGCTGATCAAGAACCAGTTGTAGAGAATAAGGCTATCAATAAACTTGAATTGTTTATTAATAAACCAAAAAGTTCTTAAAAATCTTATCAACAAAACAAAAGAAATCTATTGAATCAAAACTTATCTTCATTTTCTTTCACATATTCCCTGTTTTTTTTTAACCTAATAAGTAAATAGAAATGTATACTAACATTCAAATTACTAATATAGCAACATCAAAAATGAATCCATTATTTTCTTTGATTTTTGGTATTTCACTTCAATCTTTACTTGGTGGATTGTTTTGAAACTAATGCAAGACAAGTCTTGGAATAATTAATGTATTTACTCTGAAGAAATTTTGTTTTATTGCTTATTTTGCTTAATGTGTAAGTACATTTATAAATTCGATAAATGAAGTAATCGTTTTAATTAATTAATGAAAAGCCAATTTAAAATTTAATGAAGTTGATATAAAGTTTTATAAAAAGAATCCTGAAATCTAGTAAACGAAACCTAAGATTTTACCAGAGACGTGCTTTCTCTTTGCTTCTTCGTGATCCATAATACCTGCAGAAGTAGTTAAGATAACGTAACCGAATTGTCTAGCTGGTAATAAGTTATCAGTCCATTTTTCAATTTCGTTAATCTTAACGTTATATCTTGGTTGAATAACACCACACTTGTTTAATCTACCGTTTAATTGAATAACAATCTTACCGGATCTGTGATCATCAATGTATTCAAATTCACCAATGTAACCTATAATAGAGAAAAATCAAGAGAATAATGTTAGTATTCAGTGTCAAATGGAAACAAAAAATAGAATAAAAGAGAAGAAAAGGGAAATAAAATGTAACAAATAAGTGACAAAATTTAAACACTGTGGAGAGTGTTAAAATTACTAATCGACACTTAAATGATATTGATCTCCCGGAAAATTAAAAGACAGCCAGCTACTGATAACAAACCAAAATTATTGAATAATTAAGATTCAACGTCAAGCCATCCAGTTATCATTCCGGTGTATGTAAAATAATAAAGTCAAATTAAAGAGTGAGAGAAAAAATTTTTGATACATACCGTGCTTTTGCATAACAGATAAGAATTTGATGACAACCTTTGATGATGGTCTAATAAGGACTTGTCTCTTACCTGATTTTTCTGCATTGTTAATAGAATTTAATGCGTCTGCTAAAACTGAAGTTCTGGTCATTTTTTAATTATTCTATAATAATAGTGAGAAACATGTTAGTATATCAAAGACCCTTTTTTGTATGTAAAAACAAGTATTTTTACATAAAATGAAAAATATTTCATATTGTGATATATTCAAAATAGTAAACAAGCCACATGAGTATCCATTAAGGAGTCATGAGCAAATGGAAATTAAAATAAAAAAAACTTTTAATAATTCCATTATGTATTTGGGTATTATGTGGCATTATGTGCACATTATCAACTTATTCAGTTTCACCGGAAACTGTACAGGCAGATGAACGAAACAAATGTCAGGGCATAATTTCAAATACATTCTATTTGATTTTTATGAAGATAGACGGGCTAATAATAAGAATTTTAAGTATTGATATTCATGATGTTTGCTAACTATAATCGGAATATCTATCAGTGTTGAAGTGTATAATACGTACGATAAATAGGAGTATTCTTGTTAAAAGAAACGAGTAACTGTAACTGGAAGTGAAAAATTCTGAGCGAACCTTCTTTCTTTTATACTCGCATTTTAAGCTTTGAAAAGTTGAGTGAAAAATTTCAATTCAACATGAATTTCAATGAGGGCGGGTAACTTTTTTCTTATTGCTTGTTCCTTTGATCTTTAAAGGTGACATTTGATGGTATATATATCTGGTTGGTATACTGTATCAGAGGGAGTTTGGTAGATTAATATGGATGCAGGATCTGAGATATTTCAACATGTGAAACCAAAATGTGTGGCATTGGTTCAAATGACATTTTCAGACGATACTTCTAATAATACTACTTCAATAGAATTACATAATGCATTGAATGATTTGGATAAAACGTTAATTGATAGTGTCAATGATGCTAGCAGGAAGTACGGTGATGATTTCATTATTTCTCCAGCATTGACGGATTATATTATGGTACCATTGAGTAACATATTGAAAAAAGAAACAATTTCAAATACAGAACTAGAACACGTTCTTTCAATAATTTATAATTTACTTAAATATTCTTGGTGTAAGAAGGGAATACTTTCTAAAGAATTATTCATCCAATACATAACGCTAATTACATTTTTTATTGGTGGAAAACCAGGACAATTTGTATTTACTCAAAACTCAGATGAAAAGTATTTAAATGGTATTCTATGTATTAAAGAACTTTTGAAAGGATGTTTAAAGAATGGACCTGAATTTTTCGAAACTATAGTAATGAATACTAAATTTATACCCACATTGGGATTTTTGGTTACTATTTTATTGAATATAGCAAATGATTCTAAAACTTCTGATGTGAAAACAGAAGCATTGGAAACACTGAATACATTATTTCATCTAATCAATGACGGTGAAATACTTTCAATGTTTTTTCCCGGAACAGTTTCAACGATTGCTAAGATTATCAAATCAAAACCACATTCTAATGTAGTGGCTATGTCATTCACTACATTATCTTCATTGACAAATCTCATATTTTCCGATTTTGATCTAAATATTGAAGTGGAGGATCAAATTGATTCCTTGAATGCATTGAAAGCCAATATAACAGAATCATATAATGAAGAGGACATGTATGTAGAAATTGATCTTGAAAAAATTGTTGATATTAAAATACCTGAAAATGTTAATTCAAAAGAGAAACGCCGAACCACTAAATGGTTATCAAGTACAATGCCTCAATTTGAGAAAGCTTTAAGTATAATACTTAACATTGATCTTGTCAAATATGAAAAAAATGCAGTTAGAGAAGCAATATTTCAATTTGATGTGAAACTTATAAGAAATTGCTTTGTTTCTTGTAATTCGTTGATTCCTCTCATTTTACGTTCATTAGCATCGGTATGTTATGCCGATTCAACATATACAACTCTTGCAGTGGATTCTCTATGTTATATTTCAGAGATTGATTCTCTGAAAAAAATTGTAATACAACAATTGGACGATGAAATATATCGTATGCAACACGTACTTTTATCTCCTGATTCAACAAAAATTGAAAAATTGTTTCAAGCAATTGTATTGAATATTGAAATACTAAATGGTTGTGGAGGAATAGATAAAAATATATTACACGGCATTTTATCAAAGTTACAGGAAAGCATTTCATTTATTATTAAACTGAAAACAACTGATGATGCTAAAAGGAAAATGTCAGTGGAATCAAGTTTTGAATCACATACAATTCAAAATCAAATTATGTTAGTCACCTCACATTATAAGTTAAACTCTTTTGAAGAGGTTCAAAATGAGTACTTATTTTCATCTGTATTTACTAAAGAAGCTGAGCACTTGTTTCAAAATTTATTTGAAGTTATATCTAAAAATTATGCACAAATGGGAAATATGGATGAATCATTCACCTCAATTCAAAGTGGAAACAATATGATTGTGGAATCAGCAGTACAAAGTTGGATGGTCTCAAATATTATTAAGAATGCAAGTAAAGCCACAGAAAATGTTGTTGATGAATTCATGCAATTTGATGATGAAGATGATGGTAATACTAAGGATACTGAAAATGAAGAATCTTCTCTTGTATTACAAAATATTTGCTATTCATCATTGGAAATTTCAGTCAATACATTGAAACAATGTTCATATCTCTCACCTTCTTCTTACAACACAAAATTATCTACTATTATGTCACTACGAGCAATCGACAACTCCATGAAACTTTTTAAACAGGACTTTGAAGAAGAATTAATTGATGTCTTGTATCCTGTTGTGGAATGTTTAGCTTCAGATGATGAAAATATCAGAATTGAGGCACAAAAAGTTTCATTGAATATTGCACATTTACTCTATGATGGATCCATTCAAAAGATGATATCAGAAAACTCAGATTATTTAGTTGATTCATTATCATCTAAGCTTGTTGCTGAGGAACTAACACCCAAAGTGCCAATTATTTTATCTGTTATTGTGAAACTTGGATCCATGGATATTCTTGCTGAACTTGATGATATTATTAAAACCATATTCACATTATTAGATATGTACTATGGTTACAATTCTCTAGTAGAAGGTTTTTTCTTGGTCTTTGATGAAGTTATTTTAAAAGTGTATGATGATTTAAAGGACTGGGATTTTGATAAATATTCATTAGATATTGCTACTGAAAATGTTCAATTCTTTGGAATGTGGGGTTTGAAATCCGAAGAAGAAGTTGAAGAATTTATTAATAAAAAAGCTGTTGTTATTGATGATATTATGGAAGATAGTGATGATGAAGATGATCAAACTGAGGAAACTTTAAAGAAAGATAAAATATTGGAAATTGATTCTGATGATAGTGATGGTGAAAGTGATTCCAAATCAATTCCTTCAGTAAATAATCATGACGAGGATGAGGATGATGATGAATCCAAGTGGACCTCACCTATTGAGTATAAGCTCTACACAACTATATCAAATATTTTATCTTACGCAGAAAGATTGATGCAATCCAATTCTTTACAATTAACAATTATTCTTTTGAGAATTATTAACAGAGTATTACCTCTTTTAGCAACACAGCACTCAAAATTCTTACCTTTAGCTGCTCAAATGTGGGAACTTATAAGTCATACTATAAACCATGCGGAAGATTTAAGAGTAGTATCATTATGTGTTGATATTTTCCAAACGTTAGTCAAATATGGGAACACCTTTTTTACTACCAGATTTATTGATGTTTACAAAACTTTAACTAAAAGCAAAAGATTAAGGCCAATAATTGAAAATCAATTAAAGAGAGTTACTCAATCACAGAAAACTAAAGTTGAATCTAAGACGATTAATTTCACAAGTACATCAACTAACTGGGAGTACGAACTATTCAAGAAGATTTGTGAATTCTTAGTGTTTGCATTACAAAAGTTAGGTAGATTTATTGCTAATGATGTGGCAATATCAATAATCAGTATTACGATCTGGTATAATCCAAACGTAGATGATTATGGATATTTTGATGAATTGGCTATATTTTTATCTTCATATAAGAATGAAAATGATGTAGTTTCAAGTTTAGGTTTGGTCTAGCTTCATTTTATAGAACGTGTGTATAATAAAAAAATTGTCACATCAGTTTATAATTAACATTTAATACAATAATGCTTAGGTTATTAAACATTAACCAAACTAACATGAAGTTAACAAAAATACAAAAAAAATAAAGGTCGTACCCGGATTCGAACCGGGGTTGTCCGGATCAAAACCGAAAGTGATAACCACTACACTATACAACCTTTGTTAAATGTAAATGAACGGATGCTTGTTATTTCTTATATTTTAATTATTACACATTTGTGAATTGTTATTAATGATTAAGAATGATTATGAATTACTTATTTGGGAAATAAGATTATTAATTACTATATTTGGAATACTCGAATAACTAATAT
>JAJMAS010000225.1:0-12050 GCA_030565065.1 Pichia cephalocereana | reverse complement strand
AAGATTTAACATATTCTGCTCTTTCTATTCCTTCCAAAAGAACATTATTGATGTTTTTATTAATCATATATTCCAATATCAAATCAATGATTTGAACATGGTAACAAAACTCTGCTTTTGATACTAGAATTGGAGGTATTTGTTTTTTTTCTGAATTAGGTTTCACCAATATATCATCCAGTATTCGATTTATCTGTCCAATATGCACTCCACCTTCATACTTAATGTAGTTATCTTCATCATACTTGATCAATGATTGAAGGTACTCCCTCAGGGATGTCATTGACGAAAGGAAGTGATGTACTCTATTCATGTATCGACGAATCGACCACAACCTCAAGATCTACATGTCATAAAGTTCATACACAAAATTGTTTGAATTTTTCACTTAACTTGATATTTACTTTAACGTCAAATACTTATCAGATATATTGGAGATCAATGAGTGGAAATGTTGATCATAAAACAGGTGTATTCTACAAAAAGCTTCAACGAATATATCATGATGCTGGAGATATTCGACCTATTTTAAAGGATTACTGGATTTGTCTTGTTTCTCCTAAACTTTCACCTAAAATAATTACACTAATAAAGACTCAGTTTCAGTATACGTCAGATGATCTACGACATTTGAAAAGAATGTATAAAACAACTGATTCTTCAGGTAATCATTTACTAAATATAATCATTGCACCACTAGAATTCAATGATAATATAAATTCTTATGATAGTATACATACCATTATAAAGGAAACTATTGTAGATGAAAAATTTGTACTGGAAAAGAAACAGATACCGATCAACAAACCATTGGACAAAGAAATCAATGATGAATGGTCTGAACAGTATTGGCCAATTGTCTGGAAAGGGAATCCAATGATCCAAGATATGAATGAATTAAGTAAGACAATTGATATATCTGTAACAAATACCCATATTGACAAACTTATCCAATTGAGTAAAGAGAATGATCAGACCTGTAAATATATTAATCCAACAATTGTCATATTTGTTGATCCTAGAACGAATGAAGCCAAATCTATAACACATGATCAAAGAACGTTACATAATCCTATCAAACATCCCGTTATGGATGCAATTAATGAAATATCAGCAAATGAATTGAAACGTCGACAAGTGGAACAAATACAAGACAGTAATGAAAAGAATTATCTTTGTTTGAATTATCATGTATATATGACTCATGAACCGTGTGTTATGTGTGCTATGGCACTACTTCATTCAAGAATATCTAGATTGGTGTACATCAAACCATCCCTGAAAACAGGTGGAATAGGTAAAACGAGTGGTCATCGTGAAATGATTCACATATCATGTGAATTAAATTGGAAATACGAAGCATTTCAATATATCGATGAAGAAGTTTCTAAGCAGATTAAAGATATTGATGAAAACATCAATGTTTGAAATTTTCAATTATTATTGATGAACTTATTGATATCGTCATGTATGTCATAAGTTTCAGTGGGGCTATTCATTTCCAAACTTTCCGTCAACTGATCAAGCTCTCGTGCTCTTTCCTTAAGAGTTTTTAAATTATTAGCCAATTCCTTCTCTAACTTTTCATTTATATGTACTAATCCTATTATAAAATCATCAACTTGTTTATCATCACTCAACCCCCTATTTTCTGAATTTGGATCTGTATCTACAACACTGACAAGCTTCACATTCTTCACATTTTCTCTCACAATTGCCATATTACTTTCTTCGTGTCTCTTCTGTATAATTTTAACTAGAGCTTCTTGTTCCTCCGCAGTTAACTCCTTTTTCAATTCACTAGCTACTAATTTGTGTAACCTTTTCTCTCCAACTACTTCACTAATTTCTCTATCCAAATATGACTCCAATATAGCTCTGCTATCCATCTTTATCAAATAAAGAATCTACAATGCCATGTACTTTAACTTTAAATAATAAAAATTCCAACTTTTTAACAACAAAAAAATCGTGTCTCGAAAATTTACCATGTTTATCAACACCTATTGTCTTCTTCAGCCAAATACAACTATATCCACAATGCCAGTCATAACGAAACGTAAGAAGGGAAGGAAACCACATGCTCATAAACAGGAACCATATCCTGATTTACATCGGTCGACAAATCAAAATGAACCGAATATGACAGAACTTAACTATGAAGGTTCATTAAAAAGTTCTAAATATACTGATCCAGAGAAGATAAAAAATGGTGGTAATCCAGTTTTCCAATTCCCAATACCTAAAAATGAAACATTAAAACCAACCATATTAAATGATGAAGTTGATATGTATTTCCCTCGTAAACATTTTTTGTCAAAATTTCAAATTCACAATGAACTCTTAAACAATGTTATGCTGAAATCTATACCGACTGAGAAAATTATTCCACCAAGATTATTCCCATTACCATTTGTTGAAGGAGTCCCATATGAGAAGAAAAAAGCTACTCTATTGAAAGATTTTGCCAAAAATGAAACCACAATTGCTAAAGATGGTAATGAACCTGTTAAACAGGAACTGTCTGAACAGGAACGTAAGGTATTGGAAAAGTATGTTCAAGAACGAGTGTTGGCAAAACAACCGACAGATTTCTTATTTGGTGATTTACAAGCCATGAAAATGTTAGAGAAAAGTTTTGCAAATGATGCAAGCCCAACAGCTGTAACAAAATTAGAAATGTGTGAAATGTACAATTACAGTATGAATAAATTAGATGAATTACATAACATGATAAACAAATTTACTGCAGGTTCAATTGATGACTGTGAAAAGCAATTGTATGAAATTGAAAAGGAGTTGAATAGTAAATTCAAGAGAAAATACGTAGAGTCAGAGAAAATCAAACAATTCAAAACAAATGTCTTTGATTCAGTCAAAAGAGGTGTTACATCAGAGGAATACAATGCTACGAAAACACGTACTATTCCACAACCACAAATACAAATGCAACAACAAATACAACAACAAATACCAATGCCATCATCATCACAACTACAACCACCACAGACAATGTTCACTGATAGCAGTATGTTATATGGTCAACAAGCATTTGATAATGACGATGATGGTGATTTCGGGTCTCTTACGAATGAAGTGTTTTTGAATATGTAGAATAAATAAAATTATGTATTATTAATAAATACTAAAGAAAATTAAACTGTACTTTTGTTGCAAGAGAGTCAAAGAACTGTTCTACCTTGTACCATACACTTGATACCATCTAAGAACAGCATTTACACTTGAATATCCAACAGATATAAATGTTAAAACTATATTCAATAGGAATAAAATCAATGCATTAAGCATGAATCTTGGAGCAAAAATCTTCCAAACCATTAAATGTCTTCTTAAATGATTGGTCATAACTAATGTGACCAATGTTAATATAGTTTGATAAATCAATACAGTCATTGAATTCTCTACTATTTTAGAACATAATGTAATTGGTTTTTTAGTTGGCGGAATTTTCCATATAACCAGTAATGGAATTGCAACTGCAATTAATATGAATGAACCTAATGTGTTCAAAATAATAGCTAAATGAGTGAATGGAAACACAATTGTTTCTGTAAACATAAATCCAGTTTCCCATTGAATTGATTGCAATGTTGCTTGATGTCCAGTAGTGAAAAAATGTAAGTAACCTAATAAAGTCATCACCACAACTGAAACTAAATTTGTTCTTATGTTTAAAATATCAACTAGTTCGAATAATGTTAAAAGTTGATTAACAAGGAAGAATAAAGAAAGTCCACCCAGTGGTTTAGATACAAGCATTACAGCAGCAAGGATATTAATGAAGAAAAGGAAATATGATGAGCCATAAACATTGCCATAACCCAGTATTTTAGCAGATTTCTGTATCTCTGTTGATTTGACAGTTTGTGATTTCTTTTTCATCTTTGAAGAAGTTGGAGCCAGGACTTCAGTTTCTGATAAAACAACTTTAACGCATAATGGACCAGCTGTCCAACCAATTGTCCATGCAACTGACATTCCAATAGCAAGTCTGGCAATGGTAATTTTAGCAGATTTGGTTATATCAAATGGAATATTAAGATGTGTGGTAATAAATTCATCGTTTTCGACATATTCTAATGTCCAAAAAATAGCAATCAAAAACAGAACACTTCTAAAACCTTTACCAATCCAAACTGATGCAGGTCCTTGATAAGAATATGATACATTATAGAATGATTTTATAATGTATGGTAATACAATTGCAGAAATATAAAGTAAAACAATTGACCACCAAGAGATTTTAAAATTGGAGACACACTTACCACCTTGTTCCTCTCTACATGATGTAATTAAGGAAGTTAATCTTGTAAATAGCATAAACATAAATGAATGATATGCACCTAAATACTTTTTATAGACTTCCTTTTGTTGGAATGATTTAAAGAATGCTAAGAAACCAAATGTTGTTAACCAAAATGAAACGATTTTATCTTCCCAAATAATGAAAGAATTTGAAGTAAATATTAATGAATGTAAAAATATTATTAACATACCAGTATAAGTCCAACCATTTTGTACTAAATTTTCTCTAATTTGAAGTAATAACCAGAAAAGTGAATATCTATCCATGATTGGAGCCAAGATACCATTTGAAATACCTAATGCAACACCAAGTAATAGAGCCCAATTAATTGTTAATCCTTGAGGTTTAAATACAATTGAAAATGCTGTTGATAATGCACAATAAACCAGAATAAGAATAAATGAACCCATTAAACATTGATTATTTAATTGATAAACAACAACAGATGGTACAAGCTTTGAATAAATTATAAGAACAACTAATGATATGAATAATAATATAATACCAATCCAAATATTTAAATCGTCAAAATTAGCCCATTTTTCTTTACATTTTTGTAATGAAGATAATTGATAATCATAGTTATCATCAATTAGTAAGGAGTTTGATTTTGAGTTTGATTTAGATTTTGACCATTGCTCCCAAATTTTTTGATGATTTTCATTTAATAATTCTTCAGACCATTGATCCCAAATTTTCTGGTACTTGTCATTCAATAATTCATCATCTTTTAATTCGTTTGAAGTTAATCTATAATTATTGATTTGAGAAGACGTAAGCATGGAAGCAATTGAATAACCCGTTTTATCACCTTGAAATGCTTCAGCAATTGGTGAACCTAAACTATTGAATGGAATTGGAATACCTAACAACATTGCAATTGTTGGAGTTATATCAATTTGATTAACATGTCTATAATTTTCACCACCATTTAAAATATTATAGGTTGAATTATCTGGATCATCAAAATGTTTAAAGAATGGTTGTTTAGAATACATAAATAAAGCAGCTTCAATTTCATCTTTTGATTCACCACCATGATTACCTGTTGAATCCATTCCATGATCTCCAAAAACGATAAGTAAAGTATCATCTGAAATTTTTTGCATAACTTGCTCAACAATATCATTCAGTTGTAATAATTTTTGTTTCATTGCATGATGATCAGGCCCATATCTATGACCACAATGATCGACACCTAAGAAATGACCAACTAAGACATCCCAAGATTCTTGTTCCTCCAATAATGGAAAAATATTTTCAATAACACCATTATCAACAGAATGTAAATCCCAAACATTAAGTGAATCATAAGGATAACAAATTGAAGAGTTAAGGAAAGGAGAGAACATCGCAGTCCAAGTATCATCACCCATAAAGGCAATTGATCTATTATGATGATAGAATTGACTTAATAGATTATCTTCCCAAACTGTATCACCATCAAAATTTGATCCAGCGTCAATGAAAGTTGGTAAAGAACCAGTTGATAAACCTTTAAGACGTTGAAGAGTTGTAGTTGGTGGATCAGCTAAGAATTTCAATAGTAAAGCATTTTCAGGATTTTCAGTAAAAGTGTCATAGAATATTGGGAAGTTATTAAGATATGGAGCAGTTTTAGGACTGGGTATTGTAAAATCAAATCTTAAGGCATCAATTACTAAAATGACAGTTTTCTTAAATGGAGATGGATGGAAACAAGAATTATTTGAAGAATTTGAGACATATTTAGAAGATTTCCCCAATTTAGACAGAATTTCAGACTGTTGATCTTGACAAGTTGCTAAATCAGGTAAAACATTTCTTGAAAGTAAGAAACCTCTTGTAAAGAAAGTCAATGCAATTGTTTGAAGAATTGCAAATAAGATCATAACACGGACATAAGCTGTGTTAGTTGACGTAAGATTATTAATGGGACGCATTCTCCCTGCCAATGCTTGCCTCGACAGTTTCATCTTCATCCCTTCGTTGAATTGATAAAGTGATCAAAAGAAGAGCTAATATTCAAATGGCAATAATATAAACTTATTAATAATTGAAATTGTGATCTGTTGATAAACAGAGAGAGAGAAAAAAAATATTTTAATTTTTTTACTAATAGTATAATAGTGAGAGAAACGAATGGGATGAAAAAGTTTCAGTCAGATATTACATGTGTTTTATACATTATATTATCACATTACCAGTGTCTTACAATGATTATAACACCCTGTAAGGCATCACAGAGTCGTTTCCACTCATGTCGACTCATTTTCTCTTGTAAAAGAACTATCTCTAATGGATCTTTACCATTTAAATGTGGTAATATCCGATAAAATAATCCAACAATTTCACTTGGTAAACCTTCAACAATCTTAGTAATCCATCTTCTCTCAAGTGATGATGCATATTGTGGTTGTAAAATAATAACATCTTCCTCTTCTTCATTAAATTTGAAAACTCTTTTAACATCTCTTTTCTTAAATTCAATTTCCATCTCTTCAGCTACTTGCATTTGAATTTGACTCGTTATTTTAACATATGCAAATGTACATAATTGAATAATATATCCATATCTTAATAACCATGAAATTGCTTCCATATACAGTTCTCTATGATCCTTAGTTGGTATAACATGACCAATTGCCTTAGGTTTTTTACTAGATGCATCAGATATTATTGCTAAGAATGTTTGTAATGATGGTAAATTAGGGAATGTTTTATTAAATGCATCTGCATCTGTAAATATTTTATTCATTGGAGCTAATGGTGAAATGACATATGTATTTCTTGGATTTAATGGTAAAACTGCAACTGCACGTCTCCAATAAACCAGATGTGTTGCAAATAATTGAACTTCAGCAATATCTAGTCCACTTAAAACTGAAAGTTTAGCAAGTGATTCATGTGGTCTAATCATTCTAACAAATCCTGCAATTAATGAATCTCTCTCTGCTCTAATATCTCGTATAATATCTTCAACATTATCCAGTAGTATTAAAGAAAAATATCGTAATGTTGAATCACCTCCATTCGTTATTGGTGAAATACTAGATAATGTAGATCTCTCAGGAACTGGTACATGTGGTAAATCGGGAAATTCTCTTCTTAATGGTATTTGGAATGAATTAGTTTTACCATTGATTTCAATATTAACAATCTCTGATCGTATAACATTTTCATATGTATCTTTAATCAGTCTTGCTAATGATGATATTGATATTGGATCAGTTACAGTTTCATCATTACTTAATAATTTCTCACATTCAGTCCAAACATATCCATTTTTTTGTTGTTCGTATCTTAATAACAATGATATTCGACTAATGATATAGTGAAACATTTCATCAATTCTATGATTGTATTCAACAACTGGTGGATCCATGACAAACATCATATGAAATTGATACATTCTACCGCTTAAATTCTTATCCTTTTTAACCTCTTTCTCTATTTTTTTATCATTCTCTTTCTGATGATGTTCACCATCTGCATCACCATCTCCATTTACCTCTTCTTGTTCTGCTTCATCCTCATGTTCATTAATAGTTCCTCTTCGTTTGGTTGTTTTCCTCCATGTACCATCATCATTGATATGAATTGGCATACCTATGAAAACTGTATCTTCAACCGTTAATTCAAATCTAGTATTACACAGTTGTTTAGGTGGTGTTGCTAAATCTGCAATAAATCCTTTATCAAATGAAAACAATTTGTTATTATCTTCATCATCATCATCATCTTTACTTTCATCTCCTTCTTCTAAATCACTACTAATATCATCGATATCTTCATCACTATCACTCTCCATATCTTCATCCAGTGGTGTTATATTAATGTCCACTTTTTTAGGTTTAGGTGGATAATGAAACACAACATGGTTACCATCGTGTGTGGCAATGGTAAAGACAATCCCTAACAGACATGGATTGGGTAATAACAATGTACTCATTGCTGTCCATAAGGAAGTGGCGTCTCTAAGCTTTACTTTAATAATAAAAATTACATGTGTGTGTCTATTAAGTTAAAAAAAGCTATATAATAATTGTTACGTAAATCTATTTCTCTAAATGTCTAAATGTCTAAATGTGAATATAACTATGTTTTATGAATATATTTCACCAATAGTTCTGGTGTTTATAACCTAAATCTTCTGTGTATATTTCCGTGTTTAAAATATCTTCATTGATCAAGTTCATTGACCAATCATTGAGAAATTTATGCATACCATTGATTATTTGATAAAATGGTACAGATTTGGTCAAATTTCTTTGAATTTCTTCACTAAATCTTTCAGGATTATTAACATTCATTGAAACTCCAAATGAATTTGGAAAATAATGTAAATTGATTGAATTACTTTCATCAATTTTGATATCAACTTCTATGTTGTACAATAATTTTAATGGTATAACAATATTATTGAGAAAGTTTAATTGTAATAAACTAAATTGTTCATTCTTATTCTTATTATTTTTATTACTTTTCAAAATTTCATTTAATTTAATTAATTTCAATTTATCATCATTCTCGTTGGATATCTTAAATGAATAAATATATGGTAATAATTTACTCAATTCTAAACAACACATTTTAGAATTATTTTCGATACCATAGATTTCTAAAACGATAAAGTCCTGATTATTGTTAATGGAATCTAATGGTGGATAATTAATGAATGTATTGGTCTTTTTCTCTAATTCAGTAATAAAATTCGTTGGTTTCTTTCTATTAGTATTAAATAATAAATTAAATTCCATTGATGTTAGTAATTTCCAATCACTTAATAATAATTTGACTATTAAACATGAATAATTATTTCTCTTAACTTTATCAACTAATTTCTCCAATTCCTTCTTAGCTAATGGAATCTCAGATTTATTCTTTGATGGGCATTTAATTATAACATTATTCTTTCTTATGAAAGATTGTTGGAAATTTGTTGATTGTAAAGAATTTTGATTACTATTGTTATTCGTTGTCATATTGTTATTATTAGTAGTATTGTTATTGTTGTTGTTATTATTATTATTATTATCTAAATTTTTATCATTCAATTCAAAAGAATTCGAAAATTTAACGAAAACATTAAATTTTCTCATAATTATTTGAATTGTTTGACCTCCAACACCAATAATTTGTCTATGAAAACTTTCTGGAACATTAAAGTTATAAATAGTTGGTAATTCATCTTCAAATAATCCTAAACCTAAAATTGAATCTAATAAATCATTACCTGATATATCAACTATAAAATTTGATTCTGTAAATGGTAATAATTTTATTGAAACTGATGACATGTTAATAATTTTAATAATTTTACCATTCTTTTTACCTGCAATAAAATCTTTTTCCTTATTTGGTAATTCAATTTGATATTGAACAAAAGTTGATTTAAATTGTTCATTGATAAATGAACTAAATTGATTTAAATAATTGGTTGCTATTTTAATATTATCTGAATTACCCAAAATTTGAAAAATATATTTATTATCGATCTTTGAACATGTAATGGTACAATTTGAATTGAAAACTAATGAATCATTAAAATTCAATAGTTTATTGATATCAACAATATGATCATTATTATTTAATACAAATTCAATTTTTTCAGAATAATAGGTTGAAACCTTATTTGTTAATTCATTTAATAAATTTTCAATTTCTTCAGTTGAATTACCTTGAATTGTTAAAATATCACCAACTATTGAGTTCTTATTAGCCATTATTAATTTATTGTTATTGTTGGCGTTATTATTACTATTATTAACTTTTTGACTTAAATTAGTATTAAGTGAAGATGTTGATGTATTAATAGTAGATAATGAATCAAAATTATTAGATAGTGGTGATGAAGGTGAAGTATTTGAAGAAGCTGAACTAGGATTAGATAATTGATTAGAATTTGAATTTGAACTTGGATTTGATGGAGAATTTAGATTAGCCATGATAGTTGAAGTATTTGAATATTTTGAACCTAAAGAAGGTAAAGATAAATAACAAGATGATTGGAACATTAAATTATCGAAAAATTCACCATTATTTGATAATATTTGATCTAAAATCAAATATTCTCTCTTCATTGGTAATATTGTAACTTGTTTAATGAAAGGATTTGAAGTATAATTTAAGATTAAATCAGATAACCATTTTTTAGCTAATAAAACATGACATCTTAAACCTGTTAAAAATATTTTAGGATTATTTAATTCAACATTAAGTGAATTATTATAATAAAGTTCAGGTAATAAATTTGGTAAATAAATATTACAATTAGTTTCTTGAATAATTCTTCTTAAAGTTGATAAATTTGTACCACAAATTAGGGGTAAAATTGAAATTGAATTTAATTCTAAATAATCTGAAAAAATTTGTGGGTTCATATCATCAATAAATAGATTAATTTTATTTTCTGTAACTTTAACTTGATCTTTAAAACCGATTATTGAGATTTCATAAGTAATAAATGAATTATTTTCATTGTCATTTGAATTAGTTTTTTCGATAAAGATTGAACATTGATTAAAATTTGATACATTTGTTATAAAATTTAATAAATCTAATTTCAATTCATTTGAAACGATATTTGAAATATTATCATTAACAAAGCAATAATGATTATTAAATTTATTTATTTTAATAATTGACTTACTAATTTGAGAGAAATTTTGTAAAATATTTAATTTTATATCATTGATTTCATTTTTAAATTGATTTGTACCAATAATTGATATTATAATTTTATTATAGGAAAGTTTAAATTCATTTAAGATTGTGATTATACCATAAGTAGCATATGATTCATTAATTTGTTTAATTATATTTCTTAAAGCTGAAAGATTATCAAAAATCAAATTATTTTCCGCTGGAATAATATTATTTGAATTTAGATTAGAATTATGATTACCAGTATTAGTATCATCTACTCTCCAGTTGGATAATATAAGAGATTCATGATAAGTATGTAAAGGTTTTTTAATATATTGATAAGGTAAAGAGAATGAAACTATAAGTTTATCATCAGAAGAATGTTTTTCTTGATTTTGTGTTTGATTTTTGTACATGATGGAATATCTATTATTGTTATAATTTGATTTGGTATATTTTATCTATCTATATCTATATGTGTGTAAGAGTGTATTGTAGTTATAGTTGTAGTTTATTAAGGAGTGACTTCAGTTGGATTTTTGTTTTTTTCGTATTATTTGATTATGGTATTAAATGATGGGTTCTGAAAGCAATAATGAATGGAAATTATAATATACTTAGTGAAAGAAAAAAAATTTTTTTTAAGGGAAAGAGTAATGTGATAACCCTTTAATGATTTCTCTTACCGTTGGTTGATTTAAAGAAATTGATAACTATGATAATATATGATATATTGCTAATGTAAAAAAAAAATTAACTGTTCGATATATTGTGTTGACTTTAAGGTAAAAAAAATGAAATAATTTTTTTTTTTCAAAATGAAAATACAGTAAAAACTGGCGAGAAACTTAAAAAAATTGACTAATTGCCCAAAACGGTAATTTTCGCGAAGTATTTTCAATTTTTTTGATTTTCTCCAATTAAGGTAATTAAAACGGTTTGCCCTCTCTCTATTCGTTTGATTTGATTTGATTTTATTAATGCTTGGAGGCTCTGTTAGTTATTTATATTATATCTATTAATATCTATTAATAAACTAAAATTAGCAAAGAATAAATCTATTTTAACACTATACTAAGTCAATTGAGTGTAGAGT
>JAJMAS010000224.1:0-12079 GCA_030565065.1 Pichia cephalocereana | reverse complement strand
AAGCTGTGATATAAATTTTTACAATTGTATTTCTGGCTTTTAATATTACATTCCTTTTGTTTTCTAATTTCGAAGAATTAGCTGGCTTTACTATTAACGTTAATAAATTTAGAAGTGAATCAGAAGTCATTAGATTTTCTATCGGTTTATGAACGATGTCTCACTCTAATTTAAATCCTATGGCTGAAACAGTCAACAAACCACAAACACTGAAACCTTCAAAAGGTATCTTCACTAAAACTATAAGTCAATTACCCAAATCATTATTCACATCCAACAATGTCTCTATCAATTCCAAACGTAGAAATATGCCTTTAACTTTTTTACCACCTAGCACTAACTCTCCCCTTTTTGTTTATAATACTAATTCTGATCAGCGATCTTTCCTGAGTTTATGTTCTGGTTCTAATATTGATGTTTATGAAGATATAGGATCAGATAATGTTAGAAATGATAATGAATCTGTTTCAACCTTTAGATCATTACCATCAACACTGGAAGGGAATGATGATGAAATTGAAAGTATTCATCAGTGGCTTGATGATGAAAGAGAAAGAAGAAGTTTGATTAATAGTGAAGAAAATACAGAATTCTATGGTACAACAAATGTATCTGATGAAGATATTATGGTACGAGCCAATAAATTGTACCCTGATGAAGATCATTTTAGTAGAAAATCTTCCATTATTAGTATTGAAGGAATTTTGAAAGATGAAGAAGAGGAAGATTTTTCAAACGAAATTACAACTACAAGAAAGGAAGTACATAAATTATTTAGTTACTGTTTGCCATTGACTATAACGTTCTTTTTAGAACAAATATTTTCTTTAGTTTGTGTTATTTTTGCAGGACGTTTAGGTAAAGAAGAATTAGCTGCAGTTTCAATGGCATCTATGACATCTACAATTGTTTTTGCTATATTTGAAGGTATAGCGACATCATTAGATACATTATGTCCACAAGCTTATGGTGCAGGTCAGTATGTGCATGTTGGAATTCACACCCAAAGATGTATTTTATTTTCTTTAGTTGTGTTCATACCTGCTTCAATGGTTTGGTATTTCAGTGGTGCTTTGTTATCATTTATTATATCAGATGAAAAAGTCATAATGTTAACACAACAATTTTTAAGAATTCTTATATTAGCAGGTCCACCATATATCTGTTTTGAAAATGGTAAAAGATTTTTACAAGCTCAAGGAATTTTTGATGCAGGAACTTATATTTTATTCATTACAGCACCGATAAATGTTTTTCTAAATTGGCTTTTGATTTATTCAGATACATTTGGTGTTGGTTTTATAGGGGCACCAATTGCCTCAGTTATGAATTTTTGGGCAATGTTTTTATTATTAGTATTGTACGTTGTTTACGTTGATGGATCATCATGTTGGGGTGGATTTACATTGGAAGCTTTAAATCATTGGTATGATTTATCAAAACTTGCAATTCCAGGTATTGTAATGATTTTAGCTGAATATCTTGCATATGAAATTCTCACATTATTTGCATCCAAATTAGGTACATCAGCATTAGCTTGTCAATCTGCACTGTCATCAGTTGTTTCATTATTATTTATGTTTCCATTCTCTTCTTCAGTTGCATCCTCAACTAGAATTGCAAACTTTGTTGGTGCTGAAAATATAAATGGTGCTAAAATTGCAATTAATGTTGGATTTTTATCAGCTATAGTTATTGGTTTAATGAATTTTTCCTTCATTTATTTTGGTGCAGAATATATTGCATTACTTTTTACCAGTGATGAAGAAGTTATTTCAATGTTTATAAAATTATGTCCATTAGTTTCTGTTTTCTTGATATTTGATGCAATATCATGTGTTGCTAATGGTGTTATGAGAGCTTTGGCAAAACAACTTATAGGTGGTACATTAAGTTTAGTAGGTTATTACGTAATTGCACTTCCATTAGCAGTATTTTTATGCTTTAATGTGGATTTAGAGTTACTAGGTTTATGGTTAGGAAATGGAACTGGTTTACTTTTGATTGCAAGTACTGAAGTTTTCATTATTTATAATGTTAACTGGAAAAATATTATTCAGGATGCTAAGGAAATATCTAAAATTAACTCAGATGTATGAAGATTTTAGTCAATTCTTACGTCGTTCATGCAGCTAATGTATAATGATTCAAAAACATGTTTAGTTTTATAGAGATAGTCATAATAATAATTATAATAATAATCATAATAATAAGAGTGACGATAACAATAACAATAACATGTAAACATTACCAGCCATCCAGATTGTGATAGACCCAGTTGAAGATAAAAATCAAAATAAATTACCCGATTAGGAAACCAGCCACTTCATGAAATTTGTTTGCGAGGCTTGTCACTTTATGCAAGTAAGTTGTTGATGTTTTACTTCTTTTGTTTGTTTGTTTACATGTGCCCTGTT
Source organism: Pichia cephalocereana (assembly GCA_030565065.1). Classification (NCBI taxonomy): domain Eukaryota; kingdom Fungi; phylum Ascomycota; class Pichiomycetes; order Pichiales; family Pichiaceae; genus Pichia; species Pichia cephalocereana. The sequence goes on along the minus strand of JAJMAS010000224.1, from coordinate 9,662 downwards.
ATTCTTGATCAGTATAGATCAGCCCTCTGATTTCGAGTATCATCAATCATGAAAGTTGAACAGTTTTTGTTTTTGTATAAAAGGTAGACGAGATATTAGGTTTTTCGTCTGCTGAAATTATTTGGTACTCTCAAATTAAATTAATTCAGTTTACTTAGTTTTAATATATCATTGATTAATTCATTAAACAAGACTAACACATAAATAAAAGATTAAAATGAAACTAAATATTTTACTACTTTTGGCTTCTTGCATGAGCTTTTCAAAAGCTGAAAATGCTTATGTTCCTGGCGATAACTTCTCAACTTTTACACCAACTGGAGGATTTGCATCTGGTGCAACACTCGATTATACTGCATCATTTGGTATCGCAATTAAACCAATAGTCTCATCTGTTGCATTATCATCAGTAACAACAGGAGCACAAGGTCAAGCTGTTGTCACTCAAATAGGAGACGGTCAAATTCAAGCAACAACTTCAACTCCAGCCCCAACTTTAATTACACAAATTGGTGATGGTCAAATTCAAGCTACACAGGCAATAGAACAAACAACTGCACCTGTAGTAACACAAATTGGTGATGGTCAAATTCAAGCAACTACTTTAACTACTATTACCAGATCAACTTCTACTAATTCAGAAACATCTAATGATACTGATGATGTTGTCACCACCAAAATCACTAAAATTGTTAAGCAATTTGTTACTGTTCCATACTCACCAACAAAATCTTCAACATCTTCTCCAATTGCAGAATCATCCTCATCATCAGATGATGTCACCACATACTTAACTGTTACTCCAACTGAAACAGTATTTGCAACAGTTACAACACCTAATCTTCCAACTTTAGATCCTACTACAGTTATTGTTGAAAAACGTCTTGTTGAAGAAACTGCTACTGTCTTTTTGAATAAACGTGATGTTCCACAATCATGTTCTAGTGAATCTGCACTTACAATGACTCTTGAAAACTCAGTTTTACGTGATGCTAAGGGAAGAATTGGTGCTATTGTTTCTAACAGACAATTTCAATTTGATGGTCCACCACCACAAGCTGGTTCAATCTATGCTGCAGGTTGGAGTATTGTTGATGGTAAATTAGCTTTAGGTACAAGTACTACATTCTATCAGTGTTTATCAGGTGACTTTTACAATTTATATGATCAAAGTATTGGTTTACAATGTGTTGCAGTTGAGTTAGACATTGTTGAATTTCATGATTGTTAATTTTATCGATTTAAATACAGTTGAATTCCCATAATTGTTGCAATTATTGAATTAGGCAAATCTATACACAGCCTCCCATTTCTTGTCAATTCTATAATTTAACAAATCCAAACACAGCCAAACTATAAATTCTCTATATATTCTTTTTTATGATATATAAAACATACTATTTACAATACTCTTCTAGCTTTTTTATAACTATTATTTGATTTATTTCATTGTATTAACTTTACCAAAAAGATGCGGTATCATAAACACGCTATAAGCTTACTATAATAATCTACTACTTTACTTTTTAAATTTGTAAATAATTTATAAATCAGTTTTTTTTCTTAAAGTTTTTCTTCCCCTTACCTTTACTGTTTTTCTTTGAAGAAGATTTATTGATTCTTTTTAAATCATTTTCATGTCTATCTTTACTAGTTTTCTTATAACTACGTGAAGAGTTACCCCCATCTTCTAAAGCTTCTTCTCTCTTTCTTTTCTTACTGTTCATTTTCTTTTTAGTTTTACCTAATGCTTCAAACACTTTATTCTTTTGGTCCTTCTTTTCATTTTCAGTCATAAACCAAGTTCTTTTTGGCCTACTTTCAATTTCTTCCTTATACTTTAACATATTTTCACCTTTCTTTAGTTCCATTTCAGCAGCTAAGACAGCCTTTTCTTGTTTTTCTTCATCAATAATTTCTTGAATTAAATCATTTTTACTTTCAAGGATTTTATTTACACGATCAACTTCATCCCAATCAGCATTACGACCTAAAGCTTTACCAGTTTTACTTTCTTCAACATTTTTAATAACTTCTCTAACGATAGCACGCTCTCTTTTAGCCTCTCCAACAAAACTTATAGATATACCTTCTCTTCCAGCTCTGGCAGTTCTACCAACTCTATGTAAATAAATTTCATGAGTTTTTGGCATATCAAAATTAATAACAACTTCAATCTTTGGAATATCTAAACCTCTAGCAGCTAAATCTGTACATAATAAAACATTAACTGTTCCCTTTTTAAATAATGTAACACTAGACAATCTTTGTTCTTGTGATAACCCACCATGCAATTCACCAACTCTCATACCTAACAAACCAAGTTTAATTCTTAATTTATGACACATATCCTTTGTACTAACAAAAACAATAATTCTTTGCTTTTGATCAAGTTTGGATAAGATACTATATAATAAAGCAGGTTTTGATTCTTCTCTTTTTCTAACTCTAACAAATTCTTGAACCAATCCACTAGCAGCTGTCTTGGGAGGATCAATCATAATACGAACAGGTTTATCTAATGACCATGCAATTAATTGTTTAATTGAGGAATTCATAGTTGCAGAGAAAAGCATTGTTTGTCTTTTTCTTGGTAATAATTCAACAATCTCTTGCATTTCCTTTTCGAAACCTTCTTCAAGCATACGATCAGCTTCATCCATAACAACAATTTCAACACTATCAACGGAGAAAGAAGGTGAATTTCTGATATGATCAATCAATCTACCAGGAGTTGCAATAACAATATCAGGACGTTTCTTTAATTCTTGTTCTTGTTGTCTTAAATTCAAACCACCAACTGCTAAACCAATAGTTAAATTACCAATATATTGTGCAAGTTTTCTACCAACATCAGCAACTTGAATTGCTAATTCTCTTGTTGGTGCTAAGACTATAACTCTTGTTTTAGCAACTTTTGAAGGTTTATATAATAATCTTTCGATAATTGGAATCATATAAGCAGCAGTTTTACCAGAACCAGTAACGGCACCGGCAACAATATCTCTACCTAAAAGAGCAATTGGAATTGATGCAGATTGAATTGGAGTTGGTTTACTATAATTAAGAGCTGTAAGTGATTTAATAATTGGACGAGATAATTGAAGTGATTGGAAAGTTTTATGAACTTGTTCTCTTGCTGCATCACCTTCATTTTCATCATAATATTCTGCCATAGCTTCAGCGGAATCTTGTTCCTTTTCATCTTCAGATATATTATCATCATTCTTTAAAGTTAGTTTACGTTTTTCATCATCATCATCATCATCATCATCATCATCTTCACTATTATCATCAGACTCATTTGCATCACCATTCTCTTCTTCATTTTCTTTCTTTTCTTTATCTTCATCAGCTGGTTCTGCACCCATTCCGAAACCGTCCATTGCTAATTCGTCATCATCTAATTCGACATCCTCATCACTAGCATTTCTTTCTTCTTCTTCTTCCTCCTCCTCATCATCCTCATCTTCTGCTTCTTCATCCTCATCATCATCATCGTCTTCATTATTAGATCCAGAAGCTAAATCATCATCATCGTCATCATTATTATTATTAACTTTACTATTATCTTTTATATCAATACGACCTGTTAAACCACCCTTTCTTCTAATAATATCATCTAAATCAACATCTTTCTTAATATCATCCTTATTATTATTACTATTAACATCAAAATTCCAACCATCAAAAGCATCAGTTGAACCTAAATCTTCAACTGAAAAAATATAATCAGGATTCAAATCTTTTGAAACTTTAATTTCATTATTATTTTCAATTTCTTCATCAGAATCAATTTCACTATCATTGGAATCTTTCTTTTTATCTTTCTTTTTTGATTTCTTTGATTTCTTTGATTTATTCTTTTTATCATCATTTTTTGTTAATTCTTTATCAGAATTTTTATCTTTATTATCAATTTCTTCATCAGAATCTAAATCTGGAACATCAGATTCAGAATCTGAAATTGTCGGTATAAAATCCAAATTAAACTTAGAGCTAGTCTTTTTATTACCAGTGTTTCTTTTAGAAGTAACACCCATATTGAATTGCTTATTAGTTGTTAGTATATCAATTGACACAATATTAAAGGAAAAGTGTTTAACTTTATATAAAAATTTTTTTTTTCACAGTGACATGAAAAATTAAAAAATATTTCGCAATTTTTCATAGAGAGAGGAATTTGAAAAGCATTAAGTTACTGTTTTTTTTTGTTTTTGATAATGTTCTATAATTCTATAAAGTAATGTAAATAATACAATATTGTACTAATCATAAAAGAAATTAACACTAAGTGAACTTAAATCAATTTTATTATTTAGATTACTAGTGTTATTATCTTTACTACTATTATCAATGTTAATTTCATCATCAGTAAAATCTAACATTTGTGTACGAACTCTAATATCTTCTAATGTTCTAACATGTTTTCTAACTGTATTACCAACTCCACTATTTGTGAAGAATTCCTCTGAAATTGATAATTTCATTTCTGAATTCTCAATTTTATCACTATTATCAGGTTTATTATTATTATCAGTTTTACTATCAGCAACTAAAATACGTAATCCATCAACCCAAACATCCTTCAATTGTTTTGTATCGACATAAAATGTAAATATACCAGTTTTAGTAACAACATCAATTCTATTAACATCCATTCTTTCACTTTGAATACTAATTAAACCTGTATCATCATTATTTTCATTTAAATTTTCAGATACAATATTAATAATATTTCGAAATTCAATAAATATACCATCTTTATCTAAGTTGGGGGTTTGATTGTTCTTAACTGGTTTTTTATTAAATTCTTTGTAAACTATACTTTGAGAATTTGAATTTAATGTAAGATAATAATAAGTTTTATCAACTGAATCTAATGGATTATTAACATAAACCCATGAACCTTTACTTAATTGTAAAAATCTTTGATCACGAACTAATGCAATAACTTGATTATGAATTAAATTTTCTAAAGGTTTAATTTCATTCGACCACATATTTGATCTCTTTAATTCAATATTCTTTAATTGTAACTTTTTGATTTTTTCATAATTAAAATTATCAACTTTTTCTAATAATAAAGATACATCATAATCTGTATCAGTGATAGATAATTTGGATGATAACCAATCAATGACAACTTCAACCATATTAATAACTTTATCAGTATCATTATTTTTAATTTTAGCACCACTAAATAACCAACAACGAGTACCAACATTTAACAAACTAAACCATAAATCAATATTCCAAATACCGAAAATTTGATTTAGATTATTATTTTTAATAATATATGAACTAATTGATGAAATAAATTTCAAAATTGGGAAAGTTGAAGTCATATTACATTCAACTAAAATTTTCTTTAATGATCTCTTTGGTTGTTTTAAAGTACCAATTAGTGATAAAATTGACAAAAGTTCAATTTGATTATCGTTTGAATAATTTAATGAAATACCCACTTCTTTTGATAAATTACAACATTCAATCCAAATAAAATTATTTTCATCAAATTTTTTATTTGATAACCATTTAAAGGTTAAATCTAAACTACCTCTTAAACCTGTCATACCTTCAATTTCATCAATACCTTTAATACATGATAATGAACCGAAAAAATTATTAATTGAGAGTGAACGTAAAACATTAAATAACCATTGTTCCTCTAATACTAAAGATTTTGTATCATTAATTGTTGAACCAATAGTTTCCATTAATCTATATAATACTTTAGCAATAAAGTCAACAATATTCAAATTCATTCTAGCATCTGCAAATGTAATTCTTGAAGATAAATTTGAAAATAACACATCACACCTTATATTATTATTATTACTAGCATTTTTGATGCTACTATTAATATTATTATTAGCTATTGGTTCACATAGTACACTCAATAAAGTTTTAAACATACCTTGTTTCCTAGTTTTAGGAATAACACCAGCTAAATAAGTTAAACAAATTCTTAAAATACCACGTAATACTTCAACAGGTAAATCATTAATAAATAATAAATCAAATAATGATCTAAATAATGGAGCATCAAATAGGGAAAATAATTTATCAGATTTTGGAACATAATCTAAAGTTTTAGTAAATATAATAATTTCATTTAATAATTTTGATGATAAAATTGTATCATTTGTTATAATATTATTTGATGAAATTAATTTAATAAGATCATCCCTTAGTGAAGAAATATATAAAATTGCTGTCTGTTCATCTAATTGAGTTGAAGCAATTGGACCTTGAGGAGGGTTGGAGAGTTTCAACTGTTTAAGATGTTTATGTATAGTACTATAATCTACAGACATTGCCTACAAGAGGAAGATAAGATAATATATATACAAACAAAAAAAGAAGAGAAATGAGCCAAGAGCCAACAGTACATCAATTGAAAATATTTGTGTACCTCACAATTTGAGTCGTTCATGTTAAGTTTTACATACTTATACATTTTCAAGTATCTTATCAATTGTACCTGCACTTACTTCAATATCCTTTATCTTATCATTGAAGAAGTTTAAATCTTTACGTATCTGTTGAACTATCTCATCCTTAGTTCCATTGGTTTGTTCATTATCTATGATTTCATTGTATTTCTTAATTAATAGTGTAACGTATTGTTCAAATATACGTTTCATTACATTATCGTATTCTTCCCTTGGTAAATACCTTTGAACACTTCTTGCAATTGTTAATGTGTTTTTAACTATTAGATCCATATAGGAATTAACCTTTAATTTTAGTTCTCTATGTTTGATTGTTTCTATAGTGTCTTTAGTGTCTTTAGTGTCTTCTTTAGTTTCTACCACTTCTTCTACCACTTCTTCCTCACCGTTACTTTCCTCTTTAGCCTCATCATCTTTAGTTTCAGCTTCTTCACTTTCTCCAGATTTATCTCCCCTCTCTTCCTTGCTCTCCTCTTCCTCTTCTTCTTCATCTTCGTCATCTTCAACTTCTTCCACCTCTTCATCTCTATTAACAAATTCTTTAACATCAATCCTATTTAAAACAGATCCAACAGTATCTCTCATTATACTAACCAATTTATCATAAAGATCAACCACTTGATCCTTATATAATTCTTTAACTTCATCAAATTCTTTGATTATATTTTTCCTAACACTAATCATAACTTCTGAATTATTATTATTATTATGATTATGATTATTATCAATTTCAGAAAGACAAACTCTACTAATATCATCAACTAAAATACTCCAAAATCTACAAACTTCACATGCAAAGGCTAAATGTTTCGTGGTAATATGTTTTAAACCTGCAGTTTTTGATGCCTGTGCACCTAAAATTGATTGATGAATCTTTAAATTAATTGCCTTCAATAACTCAGGTAAATAATTTTGTGAAATTATATTATTTATCTTATTCTTGAATAAATGAATTAATAATAAATATGCTTTAATTGTTATTAATATAATACCCATTGATGATGGTAAAATATAATTTTGTGAATGTAATGTAAGTGATTTCCTTAATTCAGTGGTATTGTCCTTCTCATCCTTTTCCTCTTCTTCTTTTTTATTATTAAAATCAAATGATAATCCTTTAGTCCATTCATTATAATCAAAATCACCATTTGATGCACTAATTATTAAATCTAATATATTTTGTGTATTAATAGGTAATCCTTCATCTTTCCAAATTTCTAATTCAATTAATTGAATTGATTTTTTAAGGGAATTTTTATGAAATTGTTGAATAAAATTAAATAGTTGTTTATTATTAATTTCCTTCAAAATTGATTCATTAATCATACCATTTGATAAAATTTCACATTGATTTAAAAAATTAACATTCAATTTATATAATCTAATAAAATAATTTAATGGAATTTGACAATTTTGTAATTCCCTAATTTTAAATAATTTTGCAATTCTTCTTTGAATTGAATTAATTGTTAAACTAATTGAATTCGTTAAATCTAAATCATTAATTATATCAGGTTGAATTTTCAAAATTTGTGAATCAAAATTGTTCAATACATCAATTGAAATTGTTAATAATAAATTTTTTTGAATTATTAATCTTCTAAATGACTGGAAAAATTTCGTATAATTATCTATAATGATTGATTCAAATTCCTTTGGTGTCATATTTTTAACTAAATCACTTAACATCAACGCATTACTTATATTATTTGTAATATTACTCTTTGATTTTGAATCTTCACTTATATTATCATTAGTATCATCACCAATATCATTTTCTTCTTTGTTATTGTTACTTTCTGAAGGTAAATTTGATTTGAAAATTGATTTCAATTCATTTGAAAATCTTTCTTCATATAATTTAAAAGCTGAAGATAATTCCCCACATCTAGTTAAACCCTTAAGATAAATCTTTAAATTTGATTTAAACTCATCGTCAATTTCAAGATAAGTTTTATCATCATCATCATCACTATTATTACTACTATTATTTTCATTTGATATTAATTTATTCAAAACTAAATCTTCATTCAAATTTTCATAAACATTACGTAGATCATCAATTAAATAATTAGAAAATAATTTTGCATAAGATTTACCAGTATCTGATATTAAATTTGATAATAATCTTTTCAATAGTAGTAAAGCAGGTAATTTGTTTAAATCTTTTAAAGGATATTTCCAATCTGATACAATTTCATCAATAAGTGGATGATTTGGAACATTACCTCTTATAAGAGCGAAAACTGAATCAATTAATTGTAAAGAAATTTCATAATTACCATTATAATAATTTGATTCAGCTAAATCAGCTTGAGTTAATATTGTCTTTATTTGTAACAATAATTGTTTAAATTTTTCAATATTTTGATATTTTGTAATTAAATTAATTAAACTTTTAGAATTTTCAATTTTGTTCTTATTAAAAGTATCTAGATTATTATTGAATTCTATCAATTTATTTGATAATAAATTTGAAACATTATTTATATTTTTCAAATCATCCAAGGCTGAAAAGAATTTATCACTTGATTTTGAAATTTCATTGATTAAATGAATTTCAATTATATCTAAATTAGAAGATAATTTTTCCTGTAATAAATCATGATCAACAATTTTATTATTACCATTACTATTATCATCATCATCAATTAGTGAAGAAAATTTAGTACCATTTATAACTTTATTAAATATTTTTGGATTATCCAATCTAAAATCATCATCAAAATAGAAATCAGGTATATTTGATAAATTATTAGAATCCAACATTGCCTCTTGTTCCTCACTTAATGGATTAAGCGTTGAGTTATTATTAGCATTATTATTTAACTTATTTAGGGATGATAAAGTTAAAGATTTTGAAGATTGGAAATCATCATATAAATCATCAATTGATTCAATATAATTAATAAATTGATCAATATCGTCAATATTAATATTATTTGGTAATTGAGATAATTTAATTGAAGGTATATCTTTAATTGTTGGACCATTAAGTGAAATTACTGTTGAAGTTGAATTAATTGACAGTAAACCTGTTGTTGTTGATTTTAACTTATAATTTACATTTGAAATCAATTCATGGATATTATTATTATAATTATAATTGTAGTTAGATTTTTCCAAGATGGAATCATCTTCCCTTAGAGAAGATACAGTTATACAGTTACTATCTATATCATTCATTACCTATCTATCTATCTA
>JAJMAS010000223.1:0-12113 GCA_030565065.1 Pichia cephalocereana | reverse complement strand
CAAACTTCTGGTAATCAAACTTATAATAACGAAACTGCGCTTGCATATGGAAAGGCCCCAGCAATTATTGATTCAGCTTCTCGTAATGTTTTATTACCTAATGATGTTTTAACTTCACTTGTTGGAGAATTGAACTCAACCCTTGAAATTAGTTACAATGAAACCTTAGGCAGATATGTTATTTATGAAGAATTTGAAGAGTCAATCGAAAATATTTCCATTGCATTTGATTTCCAAGGTGAACCATTCTATGTTCCATTAACAAACTTTGTTGTTCCGGTTGTTAAAGAAGAAACTTTATATCTTAATAAATCATCAGCAGTTGTTGGTTCAGGTTATAATTCATCATTCTATTATGATTTATCAGTTACTGATTATGATTATTTTGATTACATTTTATCAATCTTACCAAGTGAAGATGAAACCGTTGTTTTAGGTTTAGACTTCTTCAGAGATCAAATTACTCTTATTGTTGATTTAGAATCTGAACAAGTTGGTTTAGCTTATCAATCACACGATGCACTTGATTCACTTGATTCTCTCATCAATGGAGAAAACACACATGCACAAAACGCAACTGATTACAATAATTACTATGGTTCCGACAACGTTACCAGTTTAACTGCATATTAATAATTGCAAACTTAAAATAAATTTTATTATTGATACCAACTACTTTAATTCATATTGTTCTCGAATTTGAGAATCAATATTTCATTCGTGTTATAACATGCTATTATTATATGCATTTTGAAACTTATTATTTACATACATTATTTGTCAATTTATTGTTTTTCCAAGTCCGTTTATTGTTATAATTACTCTTTATTTGTATAAATAACTAAAAAAATCTATACTATTTTATTTTTACAGCCGCGTTTCCAAATTGAAAAATTAAAAAAAAAACCGGAGTTCTCGGAATACTTCGGAGTTGTGGCATGAATGTGCACACATGTGAGTTTCTTTGGGACAGGATTATATCCATTTCTGGTAATACAAGCCCATCAGGCTACTTTTATACAGTTCTTGCTTATAGTATTTTCTGATATAAGGATAGTAATGGCTAAAAAATTAAGCTGAAAGAAAATGGTTCTCACTTTAGCTTGAGCATTCTTTCTTCCCCATTTAAACATCTTGAAGGATTTTAAAGATTAAGCAATTATGAATTTCAAACTTGCATTAATATCCTCATTAGCTGTGGTAAATGCTCTACCAACTCTCATTAAAAGAGAAGAAACTAGTAATTCAAGTAGCTCCTCACCAGGTTTTATCAAACAAGATTTATATAGTGGTGTTAACTTCAATGCTATTCAAGTTTCACTTGGTTCAGATAATCAAACCGTTTTATTAAGATTGGATACCAGCTCTCCAGAAATTTGGGTTAATTCTGCATTAAATGAGTATTGTTTGGCTTATTATCCTTTAAACTATTCAAACTCTTCCAGCTGGAACGAATTCAATATCGAGTTACAACAAGATGTTAAAGATTCTTATGAATCTTATCAAGCTGATGCAGCTTCTCAACTTCCTCATGCTTCCGCAACTGAACAGTTAAGTAGCTTTGGTGAAGCAGCTAAAACAAAATATTCATCTTTCTTATCACAACAACAAGTATCTGTTGAAAGTAAAATTAGTGAATTTGTTGAAACCGCTACTGGTGACATTCCATCTAGTTTTGAAACTTTAGGTCAAGGTATTACTTCCAAAGCGGGTGTTTTTGCAACATCTGTTACTAGTTGGGGTAGAGAATTTGCAACTGATGTTACAAGTATTGGTGGTAGTGCATACACCTTTGTTACTGAAAAAGGTGGAAGCGTTGCTTCAAGTGTTACCATTGAAGGTGGACAATTTGCTTCTTCAATCACATCTGAAGTTGGTGGTCTTACTGCTGATGTTTTAGGTGGTTGGAACAAACTTACCCAAGGTTTTGCAAGTGCAATTCTTAAAAGAGAGGAAGGTACTCCAACTTTAAGTATTAATTCAGTTGCTTATAGCTCATCATATTCTTTTGTACCACAATATGATTTCTCAAACCAAACAAGTAATCAAACATCAGATTTTGACATTGATTTAGAGAGTATTTTCTTAGCTATTCAAAATGATTGTTCAATATATGGTGTTTACAAATACTCATCTTCTGATACTTTTGAAACTGATGATACCTATTCAATCTTATCTTATGGTGAAGATTTTGCTTCTGGGATTTGGGGTAATGACACTATAACAATTTCTAACATTAGTGTTGATTCATTAATTGGTGTTGCAGATGTCTCTGATACAAATATTGGTATATTCGGTATTGGCAAATCCTCAAATGAAACAGGTATCAAATCATACCCTGATATTCTTGCTGAAACCGGTGAAATTGGTAAATCATTCTACTCTCTTTACCTTGGTGAGTATGAATCCACTATTATTTTTGGTGGTGTTGCAAAAGAATATTTTGAAGGTAATATTACATTATTCCCAATATTAAATGTTACAGATGGTTTAGCAATCACTTTATTAGGACTCAATGTGAGTGTGGATGGTATCAGTGGTAGAACGAACAATTCTGTATCTGCGCTTAACGTAAAAACTCCAGCTTATATTGATATTATTTCAAATCCATTATTACTTCCCGAAGATGCATTGGAATTACTTGTTGGTGGTTTGAATTCTGTTTTCAATGTCACTTACAGTGAAACTTATGGTAGATTTTTATTAACTGAAAATGTTGAATCTTCTTCTGATAATTCAACAAGTTCTGATGATTCTTATGATATTAGTGATATTTTACTTACTTTTGATTTCCAAGGATCCTTGTTTGACGTTCCTCTTGAACAATTTGTTGAGTATTTTGATCCTGATGAGCTTGCTTATTATAATGCTTCAACTCCGTACTCTCAAAATATTACAAACTCTTCATTCTTCTTCAACATTGATTCAAATAGTACTGATGATAGTGGAAACGATGATACTGATTCTGATGAGGATGGTCCAGACGTTTACTTATTAAATATTTTACCTAGTGACAGTGATGCAGTTGTTTTAGGACTTGATTTTTTTAAAGATACAATTGCATTATTTGTTGACTTAGAAGATGAAGTTTTAGGATTTGCGAAGAGTGCCGAAGATGACGATGTATCATATAATGGTTCTGCAATTATCGAACCTGATGAGAAAGCTGGTGAAAATGACTCTGCTGATGATTCTGGTGATGACATCGATAACACAAGTGATGATAGTGATGATGACTACTATTATATTTCTGAGGATGATGATGAAAGTAAGCCAGTCTCAATCATTTTGATTACTGATGAAATTCCATATGCTGTAAAAGCCCCAGATTTTGATAGCTATTATGGCTCTGAAAACAATCATTGAAATTGTTCTAATCGTTTTGAAATTATTGTACCCGTTCTTTTAAATTATTGATTGTGTTTATATATTATTTCTATTGTTGTTGTATATTTTATTAGGCTCTGAAAACCTTGAAAACCATATTTTATTTCTTAAAACTACTATAAAATTATATTAAACTATTATTTTTTGTCACTGTAAGTTTATATCTATAAAAAAACGCATTAATTTTGTCTGTTTAATCACCTAAAAACAAAAACAAAGAATAAATTTTTATTTTCAGAATACGTCGTTGTAATGGTTTGTTGAACAAAACTATTATAGTACAATATTTTAATCATGCAAGTATTTTTAAGTGATCATCAAACAAATAAACAGTGTTAAATATATTTGGCATAATTTTTTATTTTAAACGTATGTTTAATTGTGAAATTGTAATTTATTAAATTCAGCTTATGTAATTTTACAGCGCTAAGTGATAGTACAATAAATGTTTTTCAACAAATTCCTTGTTAGCTCAGTCGGTAGAGCGTTCGGCTTTTAAAAATTCTTTAAGAAGTCGACCGAAATGTCCAGGGTTCGAGCCCCTGATAAGGAGTTTAAACATTTTTTTGTACTTCAATATCTGATTATTTGTTTGATAGTAATAGTTAAAGTTTTTACTTAGTCTTTGATTTGGTTTTAAAGCTCATTACTATAAATTTTTTATAAAAGAAAAAGAACGTAGATCTATAAAGGTTAATTTTTTGTGAATAAAATCAGAAATGTCAATTTCTAAACTTCGTAATCTGTTTCAACATCATCATCCAAGTCATGAATTTCAATTGGAGGTTTTGTTTCAGTGACTTTAATGGTTTTCCTTCTTTTAATGGAGTCATCATGAGGATTAAAATCAAATCTTTTAGGTTTGTTAATAGCAGTATATAATTGTTGATTCATTTTATTTATTTTTGATGGATTTAAAGTTCTCAGAGTATTATTTGGAACATAGTTAGATGTGTGGTTAACAGTGAATATACCCGTTGGAGGTGGTGAAACTTGATAATCAACTGCTTTAAATTGAACTTGTGGTGTTTTGTGTTTAAGATGTGACTCATATTTAGAATTATAAGGAGAGCTGCTATTATTTGAATCAACAAAAAACTTTGAATCTAAATCTATATCATATTCAGGTTTTGTAGAAAGATGTAAAGGTTTCTGTGAAGGTGTGTTAAAAGTTGATGATTCATTTCTTCTTTTATTTTTCTCAGTTGTGGAAAGGAATGGTGATTGTAAAGAATTAGAACTTGTGTTTGAATGAATTTGTGGTATATGAATGTAGTTTGAAGTTTGTTGGGTATGTGGATCTGGTTTTGTAACAATATATTCCATCAAATCGTTATAATAGGATTCACTTGAGGAAACAATTGGTGGTAAGTGCAACGGTCTCTCTTTTGTTAATTTTGAAGTATCCATTGAAGGTGGTGTTGAAAAAACACCCGAAAGTTTTGTGTAAGCATCTCTTCCTGGGGTATCAATAATTTTTGAATTAGAGTTTGAATTGGAAGAAGTGTTTGATATAATTGATTTACCCTTATGATAGATTTGACTTGAAAACTTTTTACCTGGTTTGATTACCTTCAATGATTTTACTGCGGAATTGTTTTGTTGATCAACCAGATTGAACATATCTTTCAGTATATCCATCCTCCTTTTACCAAAATCAATTTTATCATTTAGTGTGTTATTAGTTTCTGGTCCAAGGCCTGGAATGACAGAGGCTGTATAGATTAAATCTGTTTGCTTATGTTTAAAAATTTTTAAAATGTTGATTAATAAGTTTATTCTTTCATCTTTCTTCAAGTGATCAGGTTCTCTATGAATACAACCATGTGGCCACCAGTAAGGTTTTGAAGAATCACCTAATTTATACGGGTACTTAGATTGTTTCTTTGGTTCGATAACTTTAATCCATGCTTTAGCTAATAACTTACAAGGAATTTGCTGGAATTCCTCAAAACAGTTATATAAATAATTTTTAACATCAACCTTATCATGTGGATTTATGGACAAATATTTGTACGATTGATTTGAAGTATATGAGTTTGAAGTAGAGGAAGCTCCTGTTGATTCATTGTTGATAGAGATATTGGTTTTATTTGTGCTACTACTATGATCAGCAGTTATATCCAAACTATATTTATTTTCATTTTTAGGAGAGGAAGTAACAATTTTATTTGAATTAATCAAACTTGAAATTATATGTTGAAAATCAGAATTGTTTGAAATATTATGTAAACTTGAATTATTGAATGAAGCATTTGGAGTACTACAGTCAATACCTTCGGTAATCATTTGCTCAAAAGTACGTGTAGCATTTTGGAAAAATCCTATGAAAGTAATGTTATGTGATTTGCAAACATCAGCAGCAAGTGCTTTAACAGCAAGAATTTGTGAATCTAATGATTTTGTCTTATCCATCTTTTCTTTTTGTTTAAATTATGAACGATATGAAAATAATGAAGCAAATAGCAAATTGAAAGTGATGATTGTAAATAACTTACAGGTATTATTATGATATAAAACAAATGAAGGATATAGATGAATATTTATTACCAATGTTTAAAAGACATGTAAGTTTTGCTACCATTTTTAATTAATAATTAACAGGAGTGAATAAGTAAATTGAAAAAAAAACTTTCACTAAGTAAGTTTCAAAAATGATTGAAAAGTAGACACCTAAATGAAACACAGCACATTCTTCTAACAATAAGAATCAAATTGATATGAATTTATTCACGGATATGTGATCTATCAGCAAGTCCGTGAAATATTCAAATCAAATAGAGAAAAAGTTCGGAACGCGTATTATGAACGTTTCATGTTGGTTATGAAGAAGATTTATTTTTGCACGGCTCAACTGGAATAATGATAGATGTATTTTTAGTCTCTCTTTAGGGAAGGATCTTATACTCTATCAATTTATTAAATACTCAGAATTACGATTAAAATATTAGTTATTGCTGCAACAGTTTCTTCTAGGGTGATGTAATTACTATTTTCATGGATCTTAGAATATTTCATAATAAACTAACAAGGCCACTTAACTGATTTATTTTCAGAGAATCATTTTAGTATACTGAAACAACATCAAATACATTTGGTTAGGAATGTTGTTGTTGGAATTTATGGAATTATTAGATAAATGTTTATATATGAATGGTAGGACACCAAATGTCTTCATCGATAGACACACCGCCACTGATTACCTAGATGGGTTTAATTACGCGAATATTACCAACACACTATTATCGAATTATCATTGAAATTATGGATTTTCATTGATAATCTTTGGTTTAACGGTGATAAATACTTAACTTAAGACAATATGAGTATTAATGGATCAGATTTGGAACAACTTGAGAAAGAGCTGAGTGGAATAAGTATAAAAGAAATCAATGAACATCCAACTAAAAGTCGAGAAGAGATAGCTTTCAATTTATTTGAAATTGCAACTGAGAAGGAGAAAATTGGTAAATTAAATGATGCATCAGATTATTATTGGAAAGCATTTAAACTTGATGAAAAAGTTGATTTGAAATATAGAGAAAAATATTTTGAAGTACTTAAAGAAGAGAACGAAAAATTAAATAATGGAATGATAAATGGTATAAAGAAAGATATTGTTCCAATCAAATATGTGAAACCATTAGAATTAAATAAAGGTGAAATTATCAAACTTTTAGATAGTTTTGCACATTGTGAATTTATACCTGAAGATGAAGAGAAACCAGTATTGATAAATAAATTGCCATTTGAAGTTATTGAAAATATAATTGAAATTTTAATTGTAACTGATACACCAAGTTGGATAAATTTTAGTTTAAGTTGTAAAAAAATGGCATTTCATGGATTTAGGGATAAAAATATTTGGAGTAAATTGAGTGAAATTGTATATAGTAGACAAAATTATAGAGATGAAGATGAAGAAAAATTTAAAAAATTAATTAAACTTCAATGGGGGGTTAATAATTATCAAATGTTAAATGAGAGACCATATTTAAAATATCGAGGTGTTTATATAAGTAAAGTTTCATATATGAAAGAGGGAGCTAGAAGTGAGAATTCTAATTCATGGAATTTACCATATAAAATAATTACATATTATAGATATTATAGATTTTACAGTGATGGAACATGTTTAAAGATAATTACGATTTTTGAACCAAAGAAAGTTATACCAAAATTGCGTAAAGGGTATAAAGTAAATGAAGATATTGAATTAATAAATGAAGAGAGGGAAAGAATATCAATGAATACAATTGAGAGTCCAGTTGATAATTATAATAATAGAAATTGGTTTAGAATTTTCAAAGGTACATATAATATAACATTACAGGGAGATGTTGAAACTAATTGTGATGGACCAGTTGAAAAATATCGATTTATTGATAAATTTAAAATTGTTAATAGTGGTAAATATCATCGTCATAATAAACTTGAATGGGTTGATCTTGGATTTTATGATACAATTAATCATACATATTCTTCATTGAATAGAGATAATGAGAAAGATTTTATATTTAGTCGTGTTAAATCTTACACTTATCAGTAGTTTTATATATATATAATATTACGTAATAAAGATTAAAATATGAAATCCGAATATAAGCGAAAAAATATAGAGGAAAAAAACAGAGTCCGGAGTCAAGTCACGTGCTTTCTGACTCTGTGACACTCTAACAATGACTCTTACACAGTAAACTAGTGACGCCGTATAAGAAAAAAACCCTGACTTCACCTCCAAGACTCACTATAATATTTCGGCCCGGCGGATGGTTATCAATTACCTCAGAGTGCCCTTCCTTAGAAGTAACACAGTGAATACATGAATTTAATAGGAGAGTGGGATTGGGTGGGCAATTCTTAATCAATTATTATCATGTATTTAAAGTCTGCTTTACGGCGCAGTTCTTAAAGTATTCTTATTATTTTTCTATATTTTTAAGTAATTGACGGAGTAAGGGTTCGGATAACTGGGGTGACACATTGTTATCTTATATTTTTGATTTTAATAGTATAAATAGAGACCTCATCCCCTTTTAATTTATATTTATAATAATATTTATTCTTTATTCTTTATTCTTTATTCTTTATTCCTTAAAGTAAAGTCAATTGATCAATTAATTTAAATAATCATGCCAGCTCAATTATTCGTTACACCATTAGATGATGTTAAAGTCCTTGGTGAAATTTCTGATAAACCATTATTATCAAAATGTACTCCAAAGGATATTTTAACTTTAGATGCTTTAAAATTTGTTGTTATGTTACATAGAGCTTTTAATGATACAAGAAAACAATTATTAGCAAATAGACAAAATGTTCAAAAAGAATTAGATTCAGGTAAATCATTACATTTCCTTAAGGAAACTGAATATATTAGAAATGATCCAAATTGGAGATGTAATCCAACTCATCCAAAATTAATGTGTAGAAAAGTTGAAATTACTGGTCCACCTGATGCAAAAATGATTATTAATGCTTTCAATACTGATGTTCATACTTATATGACTGATTTTGAAGATTCTTGTGCTCCAACTTGGTCAAATATGATTTATGGTCAAGTTAATTTATTTGATGCAATTAGAGATAATATTGATTTTACTAATGAATCAACTGGTAAACGTTATAAAATTAATAGAGAAGGTAGAAGAGTTCCTGTTATGATAGTTAGACCAAGAGGTTGGCATATGGTTGATTCTCATATTACAATTGCAGGTGAACCAATTAGTGCATCAATTTTAGATTTTGGTTTATTCTTTTATCATAATGCAAAATATTTAATATCTCAAGGTTTAGGTCCATTCTTTTATTTACCAAAAATGGAACATTGGTTAGAAGCAAAATTATGGAATGATATTTTCTGTGTTGCACAAGATGCTTTAGAAATTCCAAGAGGTACAATTAAAGCAACTGTTTTAATTGAAACTTTACCAATTTCTTATCAATTAGATGAAGTTTTATATGCTTTAAGAGAACATTCATCAGGTTTAAATTGTGGTAGATGGGATTATATGTTTTCAACAATTAAAAGATTAAGAAATCAAAAAGATCATATTTTACCTGATAGACAACAAGTTACAATGTCAGTTCCATTTATGACTAATTATGTTAAACAATTAATTAAAACATGTCATAAAAGAGGTGTTCATGCAATGGGTGGTATGGCAGCTTTTATTCCAATTAAAAATGATGAAGAAGCAAATAATGTTGCATTATCAGCAGTTGCAAAGGATAAATTAAGAGAAGTTTTAGCAGGTCATGATGGTACTTGGATTGCACATCCAGGTTTATTGAAAACTGCTTTAACAATTTTTGAAGAACATATGCCAACACCAAATCAATTATTTAAACAAACTTTTGATGAAATAAGTGAATCAATGCTGGTTGATACAAATATTGAAGGTGGTGAAATTACAATGAAAGGTTTAAATGCAAATATTTATATTGGATTAAATTATATGGAATCATGGTTAAGAGGTTTAGGTTGTGTTCCAATTAATCATTTAATGGAAGATGCTGCAACTGCTGAAGTTTCAAGATTACAATTATGGTCATGGTGTAAACATCAAGTTAAAATGGATGATACTAAAGAAATTATTACACCTGAATTTGTTTGTAAATTAATTGATGAAGAAGTTGCAAAGAGTAATTCAAGAGAAGGTAATAAATATGAAATTGCTGCAACTGCATTAAAGGATGAATTAACTGGTAAGAAACCACTTGCAGAATTTTTAACTGATATCTTATATCCATATATTGCAACTCCTGGTGAGGCAATTGATTTAAATACTTTAAAGAATTAATGATTATTTTAACGAAATTTTTAATTTATTAATGATTATTATCATTAAATTTTTATTAATATTATTATTATGATATTTTTTATTTATTATATAGCAAAGAATTATATATTATATTATAGCTAAGTTTATCAATATCTATCTTTCTATAAACCTTTCAGTGATTTTATATCTTTCAGAAGAGAATCCATACATTTGATCATACTTTTTTGATCAAAAATATTTAATTTTAATGATTTATCAATAATTATTGCATTACCATTATTTTTTGCATGTAAAATTGAATGAATTTTATTGAAAAATACTGAAATATAATCACGTATAAAGGTTATACTTGATTTTAAACTTGAAAAATTAATATTTAAAGTTATAAGTATATTTTTCAAAATATTTTGAATTTCAAATAATTTCAGATTATCAATTTTGTTTAATTCTAATGTGATATATTTTTCACCAAAATTATCAATTGTTATATTATTATCATCAGAATTAATACCAATTGTATTAATTTGTAAATTATTAAAAGATTCCGATAATTCATCAAATTTATTGCTAATATTATTATTTTCAATTCTTAAATTATCCCTTTCATTTTGTAAAGTATTTAATTTTTCATTTAATAATGATTCCCTTGTATTTGATTCAATAACTAATTTTGAATTTTCAGTTTTTAGAATTTGAACTTCATCAGATAATATTGATATAGTTTCAGTTTTCTTCTCTGATTCAGTTTTATAATCTTCCACAAGTTTTTTAAGTTTTTCATTCTCTTCATTTGATTGAGAAAGTTTATTGGTATATTTATCAATTAAATCTTTATTCATTTCTTCAAATCTTTTCAATTGTGAAGATTGTGAATTAAGATTTGTTGATAAGTCAATATTTTCCTTCCTTACTGATATTAATTCTTTTTCAAGTGCAATAATCTTCTCCTTTAAATTTAATTTATCTATTTTAAGTACTTCACTATCATGTTTATACCTCGTAACATCATTTGTTAAATTATTAATTTGAATTGATTTTTTATTAAGTTCAAGTTCCCTATTAGTAAGTTCTGATTCCAAATTATGTAATTCAGTTTCTTCTACCTTGGTATTATTGACGACAGTATTATTATTATTATTACCAATAATTTTCTCCTTTGATTGATGTCTATTTTTAAGTATTTTGTGTCTTCCATTACTTTCCATAAGAGGAATTTTTTTAATAATTGAAGAATCTGAAACATTATGATCATCATCTAAAGTTTTTGATTTTTTCAAACTTTTAGAATTTAAATTAATATTTGGAAAATCAAAATCATCATGGTATTTTGTATGACGGATATTATCCATTATAAGTGGTATGGTTATATATTAAAAAAAAGCTATAAAAAAGAGGATTAATGATTGATCTACAAGGAGAAAAAAGGTAAACATTGTGGGAAAAACACGAAAATTTACCCATTAAGTTTAAGAAACGAGGCGGCGCAGTTTTTCGTTTTCTTTAAGTAAAAGTGAAATTTCAACAACTGCCATGTTCAGTACAACTGCTTTCTTTGTTGAGTTAGATGTCTTAGATCGTGATGATAAACGTCGTTTCTGTTGTCGTCTAGTTAGTGGTTCCTCAGGAGTTTGTTGTTGTAGTTGTTGGGTTTCCTCTTCAAGATTGAAATTAGAATTATTAAGTAATTCTTGTAATTGATTAAATGCAGATTTTATTGCATTTCTACGCAGTCTTTCAGTTTCATTATGTAAAGCTCTCTTAGCTGCAGTGTCTAGATGGGTTTCTTTACTTTGTTTGATATTTTGTTCCTTTTTTGGTTTAATTTGATGTCGTTTTTGTTTTGGCTTTTGTTTGGAAATTCTTGTTGGCTTTTTCAAAAGTGGCTCAGTCGGTGAAGATTTATTTTCTAATGGGTAATTTTGCGGCGGTGGTGGCGGTGGT
>JAJMAS010000222.1:0-12166 GCA_030565065.1 Pichia cephalocereana | reverse complement strand
CCCCCGATTGTCGTATTTCCTGGTTGGTTCATTATTCTGATTAATTGGTATATATACTTTATATATATATATATATATATATACTAGAATGGAAGAAAGGAAAGAGGCAAAGGATATTATTGTGACAAACCTCATTATAATACAATGAAATACGTTACTTTAGGAGACTCTGGATTGAAAATATCACAATTAATTGTCGGTTGTATGACATTTGGTGCAAAATCTGAATATGGTGGTTGGGTTATGGAAGATGAAGATGAAATAATGTCAATTTTGAAAAAATGTTATGATGTTGGTTTACGTACTTTTGATACAGCTGATATGTATTCAAATGGTATAAGTGAAACATTAATTGGTAAATTCTTGAAAAAATTTAATATTCCAAGATATACTGTCGTTATTTTATCAAAATGTTATTATCCAGTTGATTCAAATACACCTGGTTTTGTTGTTGATGGATTAAATAATAAAGATCCCGATAATATGAAATTTATTAATAGTCAAGGATTATCAAGGAAACATATTTTTGATGCAGTTCATGCATCAATTGAGAGATTAGGTACCTATATTGATGTTTTACAAATTCATAGATTTGATAATCAAACTCCAATGTTAGAAACAATGAGAGCTTTAAATGATATAATTAATGAAGGTTCAGTTAGATATATTGGTGCATCATCAATGAGAGCAACACAATTTGCTCAATTACAATTTACAGCTGAAAAACATGGTTATCATAAATTTATTTCAATGCAAAATTTTTACAACCTACTTTATAGAGAAGAAGAAAGAGAAATGATACCATTTTGTCAAGAGACAGGTGTTGGATTAATTCATTGGTCACCAATTGCAAGAGGTATTTTAGCTAGACCTTTAAAAATGTTAATTGAATCAGAGAGAATTAAATCAGATATGGCAATGAATCATATTATGAAAGATTTATCAGATTTTGATAAGGAAATTATCATAAGAGTTGAAAAAATTTCAGTTGATTTAAATTGTAAAATGTCACAAGTTGCAACTGCTTGGGTTTTAAGTAAAGGTGGTTGTCCAATTTTAGGTCTTTCAAGTATTGAAAGAGTTGATGAAGCTGTTGCATCTTTAGATATTGAACTTACTGATGAACAAATTGAATACCTTGAACATCCTTATAAACCAAAAAATGTTAGAGGTTTTTAATTTTGTAATTATGTATTTTATTTTTATAATAATAAAATTCTTTTGAAAAAGTTAAAATCAAAATTTTAAAAACAATATAAATAAAATATAAATGATATAAAAGATGTAAAAGATTTAAATAAACTGAACTAAAACTATGCTAAGAACTTTTCAGCAAATATATTAAAACGTGTTTTAGCAGATTTGGACTGTTGAGCTTCCTCAATTGCTTCCTTTTCTTCAACTTCATCCCATTTTCTACCATAGTAAAAATTCATTTCTTCAGGTTTCTTTAAAATTGTTTTATATCTTAATTTATAATAAGCATAACAACCGAAAAATAATGGAACACAAAGATAAGTTAAAAAGAAATTTTCAACTCTATCACCAGCTGACATATCTTTACCACCTAATGGGAAAATACCAATATAAAATTGTGCAACGAATAAACAGAAAATAATAAATGTTGAAGTATAAGTTGTCCAAGGGAATAATTTATCATATAATTTAAAATTTTTAAAATTAATACCTTGAGCTTTTAAACCTGATCTAAATCTAAAATGTGAAAAATAAATTGCTAACCAAGTAAAATAACCATTTAATGCACAAAGTGAATTAAACCAATTATAGACAACTTCACCAGTTTTTGAACAATTTAAAAATGCTAAACCTAGACCAACAACAAAAACAATTGTATTTGCAATCCATGGACGACCTTTTGAATCTTTTTTACCAAAAACCGGATGAATTAAATTTAAATCAGATAATGCAACTAATGAACGTGAACCAATATAAACTGATGAATTACCACATGAAATAACTGATAATAAAATAAGTGCATTTAAAATATCAGGTAAAACTTTAACACCACCATTAATCATTGTAATAATAAAAGGAGAAGTTAATGAACCACTTGCATTATTTAATAATGGATCATCATATGCAACATTCATTGTAATTAACCATGCATTACCAATAAAAAAAACACATAATCTCCAAAAAATTGGATTAACACATCTTGGAATAAATTTTCTTGGTTGTTTTACTTCACCTGCAACAACTGCAATATGTTCACCACCACCAAATGAGAAACCTGCTTGAGCTAATGCAAGACAAATACCTTGAATACCATTCCTATCCCAACCAGGATTTTTCCAATATTTATAACCAATTGGACCACCTTTTGGTAAACCACCACAAGTTGCAACTAACATAAATAAAGTTGCACCTGCCATTGCAATAATTTTAATAAATGATTGAACATATTCAATATAACCATAAGCTTTAACTGGCCAAACATTACAAAGAGCATAAATTGCACCAAATATGACAATCCATTCAGCAGTTGTAACAATATGATTTGAATCCCAATATCTAATAATATTAATACCAGCAGTTAATTCAGCTGCCAAGACAACCATCCAATTAAAGGCAAAATTAATACCCATTGCAAAAGCCCAAGATTCATCAAGATATAATAAGACTTGATTAATAAATCCACCATGAATTGGTTGGTAAGCAGTCATTTCACCAGTTTGAATAAACATAACATAAACAATATAAGCTTCAATTGTGTAAGCAAAGACAATACCAAATGGACCACCATTTTTCAAAGCTGAACCCATACCAACCCAAAATCCTGTACCAATACCAGCACCGAAAGTAATCATTAAAACTTGACGACCGGTAATTTGTCTTTTATAACCAACATCTGAACCAACATAAGCATCAACTAATTTTTCTTTATCAGCATTTGATACAACTGGTGGGAATTCATCCATATTTATACTACCACTTTCATCAATGGTTTGAATTTCTTCAGTAACCATTGATTTACTTGTTGTACCTTCAAGATATTTTGACATTGTTTGATGAATAGAGGAAAGAAATAAATAACTTTAATAAGAAGACGCTTAAAAATATGGGGGGGGGAAGAGAAGAGGTTTATATACGACTTTACTTTACTCTCTCCGATATCAGATAACACATACAAAATAGAATCAGATAAAGAAATAGATGAAAATAAAAGTAAAAATTGCAACAATAGATCAAATTAAGGTGAAAAATTTGCATTCTCCGACTTTTCCACCAAATCTGTCGGTATTGATAATGGTTTTGATTAATGACTATTACATTATATATATATGTATTATATATGTTTATCTCTGTATCAGTAGAAGAGGGGGATGTATATTGAGCATATAATAGCATTCCGGTAGTATGTACTTGGTATTCGCAGAGTGTTTATCTTATAAGTATCTAATAGGTATTTAATAAGTGTATAATTATCTACTAAAGACGTTTCTTATCAGTTGAGGCACAGCCGTTTTTTGATTGGTTGATTAATTTATCTATTCAGTTATACTTAACTATACATTCTATAAAAATCTATATTAGATAGTAGCAGCAATTATCTTATCACCAAGATCAATCAATCCATCTGCAATAATATCAGGAGTACCGAAAATATCTTCACAAGGATATTTTTCATAAACATTAGTCCAAGCAGTTTTAAAACCAGCTTTCTTAGCTGCACAACAATCCCACATATGAGCAGCTCCAAACCATGCATCTTTACCATTATTTGGTAATTTACTTAACATATAAGTGTAAACTTCAGGTGTTGGTTTACCAACACCTAATGAATCACATGAAATTATATTCTCTTCTGGCATTTCCAATTGAGAATTCTTAAAATATCCTTTAACTCTTTCTCTATCACCATCAGTTAAACACCAAATTGTAAATCCATTTTCTCTTAATTTTGACCATAATGCAGGTAATTCAGGTCTACATTTTAATTTTAACCATTCATTACTTAAATATTCTAAATCTTCCTCACTTGCAAATTCCTTTGGATCTTCAATACCAGCTTGATATAATGTTCTGAAAAATGTTGCTCTTAAGATCTTCTTTGTTGTTTGATAATGTCCAATTTGTGAAAGGTATGAAAAATCTCTTTCACAAGCTGTACCCCATGCATTGAAAAATAATTCTGGATTACATTGATATTTAAGTAATTTATCACCAATTCTGTTAGTAATTGCATCAATCATAACATCATAACCAATACAGGTACCAATAATATCAAAAACAACGTCAGGCATAGTAGATTTGTCTTGCTTAATGAAATTATAAATCAGCAGAAAGAATAGATCGTAGTGGAAAACCTTGGTATTTAAATGAAAGAATAAGCGGTGGATAAATCGTTCTTTATTGCGATATTTTACAGTGGCGGATCGCTGTGGTGACTTCTCCGATCAATTGGTGAATTTACATGGTTATGGAGGTTATGATTATTATCTTGTATAGGATATGATTAAAATATGATTAGAATTTGATCAGAAAATGATTAGAAAATGATTAGAATATAAACAAAATACACAAGATAAACAACAAACTATACAATATAATTACTTATTATAACTTTTGTTCTCTAGTTAATGCAAGATAACCAGTATCTCTTAAAATAGTATTTTTAGCCTTATCTAACCTATCAGCGGTAAGCATAAATGGTTTTGGTATATTAGTCATTGTAACAGGTATATTCTTTAATATCATTTCTGCAATTGCCTTAGCACTAAGGAAAATACGTGGCATACCATGACCATGAAATCCACCTAATAAATATTTATCCTTACAATTTGGAATTTCTCCAATCCATGGTAATGCATCAACTGAATAACCTAAAATACCTGTCCATAAATAATCAACTTCAGTTTCATAATCTTTCCAAGTATAAAAATTTTCTTGCATAAAACTTTTATAAAAATCTTTAATTTCATCATGTTTTGGGAATACTTTTGAATCATCAACATTTTTATACCATTCATATTTATCCTTAAGATAAAAAGGTTTTGCACCACCAACAATAATTCCACCATCTGGTCTATTAATTAAATATTCATGATTAGAAAAATCACGACAAATACCATATGTATTACTTAAATATGGTGCAAATTTATGTTTATTTGTAACTTTAATATGTGAACAAGTACCCTTAACTGGAACAATTTTATCTTCAAATTCAGGTGCTAATGTTGCAGTATATGCATTTGTAGCTAAGACAACTTTCTTACATTTAATATCACCTCTATTAGTTTTAACAATAAATCCATTATCCCCATCTAATTTCTTAATATCAATAACAGTTGTATAAGTTTGAATATTTAAACCTCTTTTAATACCAAATTTTAAAAATCCTTTAACCATTTTATAAGGCCATAAATGACCTGCAGTGAAAGTTAAAGAAATTGGAGATTTTTCACAAATTGAAGTAATTTTTGCATTTTCACCAGTTTGAACTTGAATATCATTTAAAACTTTTGAATAAGGATTTTTTCTTAATGCATCCATTGCCTTAAGACAACCATTAACTGCATTTTTAGTTAAATGAACATTACAAGCTCTAGTAAGTACTAAATCACAATCAATTTTTTCATCTTCAATTGCTTTCTTTAATGCTTCAATATGATCATATTCAAAATTACCAATTGATGCAGCTTGTTCCATACCTAAATCTTTCTCAAATTTAAGGTATTCTCTATAATAATCAGGTTTTAAATGACCACCATTTCTACCTGTTGCACCTGATGCAATATATCTTGATTCAACTAAAAGTATTTTTGGTGAAGGTATTTTACCCTCTTCTTCACTTAATTTATAAGTCCAATAAGCAGTTGCTGCACCAGCATAACCACCTCCAATAATGAGAATATCAGTTTCCTGTGGTAAATCCGGTGTAGATCTGATATTTCTAAATTCATCCTTTTCTGAATGCCAATATGGTACTGTAGGATTATCGACTGGGAAGTATTGTGGTGTGGTCATTGTCTAATTATCAACCATATATACGTTATAACTACCTCATAATATCCAGAAATAAGACATCTATTTATACAAATAAACGGATAATTGACTCTTAGTGGTAATAAACTATCTTATCAGTCCCAATTGGGAAATCACCGACTTTTTCATAAATATTGTCGGATTGGCATTTTCCACTGCTGGTTGGAAGGTTGGGAAGTTGTATAAATATGGTTCACTTGTTCTTCTTGAAATGGTCTGATATTAGGAATAATAGTCACAGGACAAGCACAGTAAAGACATAATGGTTGTTAAAAGTTTTAAATTAAAATCGGGTGATGAAATTCCCTCAATTGGATTAGGTACTTGGGCATTAAATGGTGAAGAAGGTTATAATGCAATTTTATATGCTTTAAAAAATGGTTATAAAATGCTTGATGGAGCTTATTCATATTTTAATCAAGAAAGTGTTGGTAAAGCAATTAAGGAATCAGGTGTTAAAAGAGAAGATATTTTCATTGTTGATAAATTAGCAAATTCATGGCATACAGCTGCAGATGAATGTTTAGATATTACAATGAAGAATTTAGATTGTGGATATTTAGATCTTTGGTTGATGCATTGGCCATCTCCATTGAATCATCATGGTAATGATCCTAAAACTCCAAAATTACCTGATGGTTCAGTAGATTTTGAAAAAAATTGGACTTATGTGGATACATGGAAGAAAATGATTGAAATTCAAAAGGAAAAACCTGAAATAATTAAACATATTGGTGTTGCTAATTTTAGTATTGATGAATTAGAGAACATCATTAATGAAACTGGTGTTATTCCAGAAGTTAATCAAGTTGAATTACATCCTTCTAATAATCAACAAGAATTATACAAATATTGTCAAAGTAAAGGTATTTTACTTGTCGGATACAGTCCATTAGGATCTAATGGCTCTCCATTACTCACCAAACCAGAATTAAAGGAAATTGCAGATAAAAGAGGTATCTCAATTGCACAATTATTACTCAGTTGGGGTATTGCACAAGGATGGCCAGTTATTCCAAGATCTCAAAACCCAGGAAGATTATCTGCCAATTTGGACCTTTTAGATCTAACTTCTGAGGAGATTGCCAAAGTAACAGCCATTGGTAATGCCCACAAGAAGAGATTCGTCACTGCTTCATGGCATACTTTCTCCGACTAAGGGGAAAGACCGACATTTTTCTTATCAGTGTCGCTATTATGATTATGGGGGTAGTTTTCTGATCTTTATCTTAATCTACATGCATTTGTATTTATAAACTAAGTATCTCTCTATTTTATATTATGTTTTTATATAGTATGTCGTTTTTAATAATACTGTCATAGAGGTAAGCAAAATAATATGTCCTGTGAATGTTGTTCAACTCTCTGTTCATCAGGTTCAATTCCACCAGTTCCTAAATCAAAGGCCGAAGATGCAAGATTAGAAAATATTAGGAAAAATTCTCCAAAACCTTTCTATATTCATACAACAACCTTATTTAACTCTAAAACAATGAAAATTGAAGAAAATATATCTTTCTTAGTTGATCCAGCTATTGGACTTATAATTGAAAAACTTCAAAGACCATCTCCAACTATTGAAAATTTATCACCCAATGATATTGATCTTAGTGGTAAATTCGTTATGCCAGGTTTCGTTGATGCACATACTCATATTTTCTTACATTCATATGATGAAGCAGATAATGCAAAGCAAAAAAGAGATGAAAGTTTTGTTGAAAGAGTTATAAGAGCAATTAATCATTGTAAAATTGCGCTTATGAGTGGATATACAACATATCGTGATTTAGGTTCTGAAGGTATGCAAGAGGCAGATGCAAATGTTAGAGATTCTATAAATAGAGGTTTAACAATTGGTCCAAGATTATTTGTTGCAACTAAAGTTTTAGCTTCAATAACAGGTATTAAAACACATACAGAAAATTCAATTGGTGGTACAAGAATACCTGAAACTAGTCATGCTTGTGATGGTGAAGTTGAAATTAGAAAGGCTGTTAGAACTAGATTAGGTATGGGTTGTGATGTTATTAAATTTTTTGCTGATTATAGGAAAAGAGTTTTAAGATATCCTCCATTAACACCACATCCTTATATTTCATCAGTTCAATTCCCACCTGAAATTCCAAATCCTGATGTTGTTTTATATACTCAACATGAAATGAATGTATTAGTTGAAGAAGCAAAAAATGCTGATTGTCCAGTTGCTGCTCATTGTGCAACTAATAGAGCAATTAAAATGGCAGCAATTGCAGGTGTTTCCACAATTGAACATGGTTATTGGTGTGATAATGAAACTATTAACCTTTTAAAGGATAATAATTGTATACTTGTTCCAACTTTAACAATTGCTGAAAGATTATTTGGTGATAATTTTCAAACTATCCTTTCTAAAACTTTTAAAGCTTGGGAAATTGGTGTTGTTCAAGCTTGTGGTGGTGATACAGGTACTTTTAATCATGGTGAAAATATTCGTGAAGCTGAATTATTTGTTAAATCAGGTATACCAATTGCTGATACTTTAAAATCATTAACTTATAATGGTTGGTTAGCTTGTGGTGGTCATAGATGTGGTAGAGAATTTGGTTGGTTAGATGTTGGTACAGCTGCTGATATTGTTGCTTTAGATAAAAGTCCTTTTGATGATTTATCTATTTTAAGAAATCCTTCATTTGTAATGAAAGATGGTAAAACTTATAAAAATAATGGTAAATGTATTGTTTAATTTAGTTTTTATAGAGTCAATAATATATACAAAATCATAGAATTGGATCTTCAATTTCTCTAATAGTACTAACACAATCTAAGAAAACTTTGACACCTTTCTCTAAATCTTCAATATCAATAGTTGGTGGCGGACAAATTCTAATTCTAGTTCCACCAGCTGCACTATTAACAATTAATCCCTTTAATGCACAATATTTAGCAATTCTTGATCCATTAAATTTATCATCAATCAATTCAGGATTTAAAACAACTGCACGTAACATACCTGATCCACTAACATCTTTAATACCATTTAATTTACCATCTAATAATAATTTTTTCATAATTTCACCCTTTTCAATAGATTGTTTACAAATATCTTCATCTATTAAAACATCTAATGCTGCACATGCAGCTGCTGTTGCTGGAGGATTTGCTGCCATTGTTGAACCAATATCTCCCATATCAAGAATATCCATTACTTCTGGATTACCAATAACGGCAGATAATGGTGCAATACCACCACCTAAACCTTTACCAAGACAAACTAAATCAGGTTTAACATCTTCATCCCATGATTTTAAAATTGCACCAGCTCTACCTAAACCTGTTTGAACTTCATCTGCAATAAATAAAACATTATATTTTTTACATAATTTTGAAGCTTCATTAAGATAACCAATTGGTGGATCAACAATACCTGCTGAACCTTGAATTGGTTCAACCATAAATGCAGCAATTTTATCACAATCTTTTTCTAATGCTTCTTTTAATGATTTAATATTACCAAATTCAACATTTACACCAGATGGGGAAATTGAACCAACTTGTGGAACATATGGACCAAATAAATTATGTTTCTTTGAAGAAAATGAATGAGTTGAAATTGTAATACCATGATAACAAGAAGAAGTTGTAAGTACAAATGCTTCATCCTCTTTTATACCTTTTTTCAAATACCCCCATTTTCTTGCAATTTTAGTTGCAGTATCAGTTGCATCAGCACCTGATAACATACAAACAATTCTTGAATAACCTAAAATTTTTTCAATTTTTAAAGCTAATTCTGCATAACTTGGATTAATTAATGCAGTATTAACTAATGGACATTCTTTAATTGCATTACATGAAGCTTCAACTATTTTTGGATGTGCATGACCCATATTAGCAACTGCGAAAAATGATAAGAAATCAATATATTCTTTACCATTAACATCCCATAATGTTGCATTCTTTGATTTAACAATTGCAACAGGTAATGGTGTAAATCCAGATCTAACGTGTGAATGATAATTGCTAACTATTTGATCCATTATTAGGTGAAGAAAGAACTAAAGAGACAACTTAGAATAAAAAAAATGGAAGAACAGTCATAGATAAATAAGTATCTGGAAATCCAAGTTGACCATGTATAATAATAATTATAATAACCAATGATAAACCAGCTGCGGCGCAAATTTTGTTAATTTTGTCGCTTATCGTGTGGATTACCCGATTAGGCAATTGTGATAACAAATATCCTTACGTAAACCTTACTTTAAAGTACTTATATCCCAATTCATTAACTGTGACCATTCACTGAGTAATTGCTTTTCCACTGCTGACATGGATGTATCATCATTGAGTGATAATATTGGGTTAAAATTTTTATTTAATTCTGTTTCTGATGATGAAATTGTATTAACTGGTTCATTAGTAAAATTATTTGCAAAATTATTTGCAAAATTACCCATGTTTTCATTAGTTGGAAAAAATTGATCTGATAATTGTTGTTGAAATCTAAATTGGAAACCCTTCATTTGTTCCTGTTTAGCATTTTGTATAAAACTTTCAACTTTTTCCTTACTGTCTTCATTAACAGGGACTGAAATATTAGCTATATCAAGTAAATCATCCTTCATTCTTTCCATTGTTGAAATAATAGAGAATGATATACCTTTTTCAACTGCTAAATCAAATATTTTATCATTTTGTTCTAAGACTTTAAAATAATATGATCCAATATTTAAAAATTCCTTATAATATTTCAAATATTCAACACATTCATTATAATACATATTAGCATTCTCAAAATTATCAACATAATGAGGAAAATGTTGAATATATGATAATAATGTACCACTAGTTAATCCAATAAATCCATTAAATAAATTACATGTATATTTCTTACCATTAAGTCTACATCTTTCTAATATAATAGCAACATCACAAGCTGATTGGAAACATATTTTTGCTGAATCTTTCCACCAATCTATTGGGGCATCATTTAACCAAGGTAATTTATCAAATGGACCCTTAGCACCTGTATTATCACTTGGAATGAAAGGTATAAATTCTCTATGTAATATAATTTTAGAAATTAATAATGTTAAATGAAATGAACAATATAGACTATTATAATTATTATCAAATGCCAAATTAATATTTTCCAAGCTAAATTTATTATCATTTGGTAAATTATTTTGAATTTCACTAATTTTATTATTTAATTGAAACCATTCACTTGAAGTATTCCATGGAGCTTCTTTATAAAAATATTTACCACCATTTGAAATCCAATTTAAACAATCAAGCCATGTCTCAGATGATAATATTAATAATGATGTGAAATCATTAGTTGTTGAAACATCAATATCTTTAATGAAAGTTAAATTATCATTACCATTACTAAATGGTAATTGAAATTTATGTAATCTTTTTTTAACATCTTTGGAAGATTCATCACGTAATGATAAAGTTATAAGTTGATAAGACCAAATAGTTCTTAAAAACAGTTCTTTCTTTAAAAATGGTAAACTTTCAATGTTTTCCCTATATAAAAGTTTATAAGTTCTCTCTGCCATACCACCAATTAAATAACCTTTAAAAGTTTTACCTGCTTGCCAATAAATTAATAACATTATAATTAAATATTGTAAAGTTGAAATTAAATCATTTATATTACTTTGTAATTCATTGAAAACATTTGATTCAAGTTTTTTCAACATTTCAGAATTTTTCTTTTTATTTGATTTATTTGTAAAAGGTGTTGATAATAAATAAGTTGAAAATAAAACTAAATAATTTAAATCTTTAGCAAAAGTTAAAAATAATAATTCAGGATGATTTAATAATGATATTGATACTGCTTTTTCAATTTGTTTATCATTAAGTAAAAATTCATTTGGTTTATCAGTTATACTTTGTTCTGAATTACGCATTTTAATATATTCCCTTGTTGTATATAATACACAGGTATCATCTTCATTAATTGATACACAATATTTACATGGACCTTCATTTTCATATAAACACTTTACCTTTCTTCTTCTGCATGCCAAACATGCCTTGGATATCTTCATAGCTTATAATTGAACTTTTGCAAAAGAACAAAGGGTTTTTTTAAATATAAAAAATATATAAATATAGAAAACAAAATAAAATAAAATAAAAACCCTATAAAATAAATTGCAAGGTG
>JAJMAS010000221.1:0-12510 GCA_030565065.1 Pichia cephalocereana | reverse complement strand
GGGGATTCTATCATGAGTCGATAAGACTGTGAATCGTATATTTCACGATCTCACAAAACCTACAGACGTATCGACCATTATCAAATACCCCATAAAATAAAATAATTACCATAAATAAAACTCAGCTAAGGGAAGCCACCCGCTAACGCGCCCTCAAATTTTGATTTTCAAACGGGGAAACTCTTAGCGGTAATTTTCATTGGGTTTTACCCGCTGAATCGAGACACAATTCAATGGTTGAAGGACTGGATGATTCATTATTAGGCTGGATAAAACTATGGCTTTTGGGTATTTAAGCAATTAACTTTCCTGTTTAAATGTATATTGTTTCAATTATTATAAATTAACTTATTTCTTTTAGTAAGTTTACTTTCGTATATATTAATCATCAATCAGTTATGTCATCAATTGAAGAAATTAATGCTTTTGCAACTAAATATGGTATTAAGAATACCAATTTAATTAAAACTGGTGCCTTAGTTAATGGTGAATGGGTTGTAGATAATTCTGAAGTTTTCTCTGTTGAAGATCCTGCAAATGGTGAACATTTAATCAATGTTACAAATACTAAAATTGAAGTAATTGAACAAGGTATTAAAGATGCTCAAATTGCATTTAAGAAATTCTTAAAGGAATCAACTGGTAGACAAAGAGGTAGAATTTTAAGAAAATTTTATGATTTAATGTTAGAAAATTTTGATGATTTAGCAATTATTTGTACAATTGAAAATGGTAAATCATTAGCTGATTCCAAAGGTGAAATTACTTATGCTTCAAGTTTCTTTGAATGGTTCTCTGAGGAAGCTCCAAGAATTTATGCTGATAATATTCCAAGTGCAACAGCTTCAAAGAGAATTATAACTTCAAAACAACCAATTGGTGTTGTTGGTATCTTAACTCCTTGGAATTTCCCTTCTGCAATGATTACTAGAAAATTAGGTGCTGCATTTGCTGCTGGTTGTTCAACTGTTATTAAACCTGCAACTGAAACTCCTTTATCTGCTTTAGCTTTAGGTTATTTAGCTCAAGAAGCTGGTTTCCCAAAAGGTATGTTATCAATGTTCCCTGTTGATCAAGAAAGAACTAAAGAAGTTGGTAAATTATTCTGTGAATCTCCAATTATAAAGAAAATTTCATTTACTGGTTCAACTGGTGTTGGTAAATTATTAATGACTCAATCTGCTCAAACTTTGAAAAAACTTTCATTCGAATTAGGTGGTAATGCTCCTTTTATTGTCTTTGAAGACGCTGATGTTGATGTTGCTGTTAAGGCTGCTTTAGGTTGTAAATTAAGACAATCTGGTCAAACTTGTATTTGTGCAAATAGATTATACATTCATGAAGATGTTTATGAGGAATTCTCAACTAAACTGACTGAAGAAGTTAGTAAATATGTTTTAGGTCATGGTTTAGATCCAAATACAACTCATGGTCCTTTAATTCATGAAAGAGCAGTTCAAAAAGTTGAAAGTCATATTGATGATGCAATTAGTAAAGGTGCTGAAATCCTTCTCGGTGGTAAAAGAGCTCCACATCTCGGTCCAAATTTCCATGATTTAACTATTTTGGGTAATGTTCCAAAGGATGCACTTGTCAACAAGGATGAAACTTTTGGTCCATTAGTTCCATTAATTAAATTCAAGACTGAAGACGAAGTATTAGAATTAGCTAATGATACTGAATATGGTTTAGCTGGTTATTTCTTCTCAAGAGATTATGCTAGAATTTTCAGAGTTGGTGAACAATTAAATTGTGGTATGATTGGTGCAAATACTGGTGCTTTAGGTGAAGCTTCCCTGCCATTTGGTGGTATTGGCTGGTCCGGTTTCGGTAGAGAAGGTTCAAAATACGGTATTGATGATTATACCGTTATTAAATCAATTGTTATTGATGGTATTTAAAATTTTTGTGTTTTATATATCTTATCATATATCATATTTATAAATTTATATTTACTGTTAAAATTGTGTTTTACTATAATCAATTTAATTTAATCTTGATACAACTGTATCAATTTTATCTTGCATTGTTTGCTTTTTATCAATTCTAGTACCAACTCTAATATCACTTTGAACACGTAAAATACCCATTTCATGAACTCTTTCATGTAATTTACCAATTAACTCCATTACTTCATTCCATGGACCCTCAATTGTAGTACCTGCACTATGTAATGTACTTTCAAGTCCACTTTTTTGAATTAACTTTTCACATTCAACAATATATTCAGAAACTGATGGTGTAGCAGTTCCAATAGGAATTAAGCAAACATCTGCGATACAATTTAAACTAACCATGACTCAATTGTCTTGAAAGAAATGATGAATCAAGTCAATCTGAGTCAGGCCCATAATGAATTTAATTGAAACTTCATTCTAGCATTGTCGCTATACCCTAAGCATTACATCAACATGTTTTTCATTCTAAATCTAGATTCATAATATTCTTTTTTCTAAAAATATATAAACAATGGATTTCACAGTACCGAATAACGCTACAGCTGATATCGATCTGCAACTAACTAGGTTAGTTAAAGATTTTCATGATGGTTATTTAACAGAGAAGGGTTATATAAAAAAACGAATGGAATTACTACATTCAGTACCTAGTGCAGAAACTGGATCTCAATACTCAAATTCCAACTCAAATACAAATTCTAACACTAATACCAACACAAATACTAACTCAAACTCAATAAAGAATCCAAATTTTAATAATATATCAAGAACTAGTTCAAATGTACAATCTGATGACTTCTTTAATTACTCTCATGCACATTCTCAATCAGTTGATGGTAGTTCAACAACTCAACCAGTTTTCTATGATGATGAAATATTTAATAAATATAACAATATGACCAATTTTCATAATCCAAATATAAGGAAAGAATTACAGAAACCATTAGATCCAAGAGATATTTCATCACATGCAGATACTAAATATGAATTTGATAATTTAGCAATGATTTTGCGTAAACGTGCAAAACTGAATGAAAGAGAACCAGCTGTTTTAATTATTGATGAAAGAGGTAAAGAGTCAGAAGTAATTACTTGGGATAAACTGTATTTTAAAGCTGAAAAAATTGCTAAACAAATCAAAAATAAAGCTGCTTTATATCCAGGTGATCGTGTTTGTTTGATTTATCAAAATGTTGAAGTAATTGATTTTATGGTCGCAATTTATGGTTGTTTTTTAGCTGGTGTTGTAGCTGTACCATTGAATAGTTCAATACCTACAAGAGAAATGGTAACAATCATGAATGATACTCAATCACATTTATGTTTGATGTCAGATTCTGTTTTCAAACATTTTGAAAAAGTTTCAAAACAAAATAAGACATCTGTTTGGCCAAAGGGTATGGTTGTTTGGAAAACATCAGATATGGGTACCTATAAACCATCTAAAAAAGATGGAGATCCTCCATTAAAAGTTTCAGATTTGGCTTATATCGATTATACAAGAAATACTACAGGTGAATTAAAGGGTGTTGCAATTTCTCATAAAACTATACTTAATCAAATGAAAATGTTAGAAAAAATATTAACCTCATCATCGGATATGAGAGCCCCATTAGTGAGGTCAACATTAAAACCTTCAAGTTCAAAGAATAACTATTTATCCACATTAGATGTGAGAAATTCAATAGGTATGATATTCTCCTTATTATTTAGTGTTTATAGTGGGAATTTACTTATTTGGGCATATCATAAAGTTGCAGAAGTTCCTGGGTTATTAGCAAATGTGATGTCTTCATATAGAACATCAATATGTTTAACTGATTATTATACATTGAAATCAGTGGTATATAATTATCAATCATTCCCTCAGACTACAAGAACTTTCAGTAAAAGAAAGGTTGATTTGTCTTCATTAAGATGGTGTTTAATCGATGCAATTACTGTTGATTGTGAATTTAATGAAATTTTATCTGATCGATGGTTAAAGCCTTTAGGTAACAAATATCCAAAAAAAATTATATCACCATTATTATCATTAAGTGAACAAGGTGGTGCAATTGTATCAATGCGTGATTGGTATGGTAATGAAGAACAATTAGGTTGTGTTTTCAATAAAAGTGAAAATGTTGATGAATTAGATGAATTTGCAGATGATAATACCATGGATAGATTATCAGAAATTTTGATTGATAAAGAATCATTATCCACTAATTCCGTTAAAGTTATTAACGACTCTCCTAAAATGCAATCATCATCAGACTCTAATTTAAAATCTACGTCATATATTAGAGTTGGTGCCTTTGGATATCCTTTACCTGATTCCACATTAGCTATTGTAAACCCTGAAACTAAAATGTTAAGTGGTGTCTTTGAAGTTGGTGAAATATGGATTGATTCTAATTGTATATCTGGGGGTTATTGGGGATTGCCTGATGATACTGAAACTGTTTTCCAAGCTGAGTGTTCTGATTATGAAGGTATATTGAGTTTAAAATTTGTTAGAACTGGATATTTAGGGTTCATCTATAATGGACAAGTTTATGTGCTTGGATTATACGAGGATAGAATTAACCAACGTGTTACTTGGTATGATCAATACTTAGAATTTTCCAATGATGAAAAGGATAAAGAGAAAGATAAAGAGAAAAAGGAGGATCTAACTAAATCACATTCAAGGAATATATCAGTAACTTCTGATTTAGAAAGTTACTATAAGATGCAAAGAAAGAGAAATGCTTATAATCTGGACAAAATCGATTTAACACAAAATTTATCCAATAAATACATTTACAAGTATCATTATTCAAATCATTTGGTGAAGACTTTAGCGAGATTCATTCCCTATTTCAAAGACTGTGCGTTCTTTAACATCAAAGTTAACAAAGAATATCTACCAGTTGGTGTAATGGAATTAGAATTAGCATCAGATACATCCAGGGCATCAGAAGTTGAAATTCAATCCACTGTAACTGAAGCATTTAACGTGCTTGAAAAGCATCACAATATAAGACCATTTTTCTTGATTGTCACAAAAACCGGTTCACTTTCCAGATCGTTGAAGAGTGG
The DNA here is from genome assembly GCA_030565065.1 of Pichia cephalocereana. NCBI lineage: Eukaryota > Fungi > Ascomycota > Pichiomycetes > Pichiales > Pichiaceae > Pichia > Pichia cephalocereana. The sequence continues at coordinate 7,486 of JAJMAS010000221.1, read as the reverse complement.
TAGAGTAGAGATTGCTAACACATTAACCAAGAGAAGATTTTTAGAAGGTAGATTACCTAGTGTTTATGTTTCCTTCAAACCATATAATTCATTAGGTTCAGTTTATCACGGTGAAGATTTAATTGGTGGTATTTGGTCACCATATTGTACATCAATTAGATCTGAAATGTTAAGTTATGCTGATTATCAAAGTTCAGGATTAGATAGTCGTGATTCATCTGTTGATTATAGATCACATGCTAATTTAAGTGATTTTAAATCACCTGTTGAGCTTCTGGAATTTAGATCAAGCAAACAATCTGATGAATTAGCATTTGCACAAATCGAAGGTCTAGCCATTAAGGAAAATAAACAATTAACTACATGGTCTAAATTTGAAAATAAGGTGTTCACTATTTGCTCTTATATTTTAGAGAAAAAGATATTATCAGCTGGTGATGTTGTTATTTTGATGTATCCATTATGTGAGGAATATATCTCATGTCTGTATGCATGTTGGATGGCAGGATTTGTTGTTATTCCAATGCAACCAATTGGTAAAGATATTCAAACTCTTAATGAGGATGTTGAAACATTAGTTAACATTGTTAAAGAATATAAAGTTCAAGCTATCTTTGTCAATAATGAATCAGAACTGAGTATGAAGGGTAAACAAGTAACTTCACAAATCAAATTACTCTCAACTAAATTAGGAATTATATTTCCAAAACTTAGAAACACAAGTAAACATTCCAAGACGTCATCAAGTGGTAAATCAACCTATAAGAAAATGGAACAATATAGAAAACAAAGGAAATCCTCAAAATTGCTTTCATCTTCGACGTGTATGTTATGGTTCAATCTGTCTCCAGATAATGATTACACTGCTTACCAATTAAGCTCTAAAAAGATTATGGATATGTGCTTGAGTTTGAAAGAAACATGTCAAATGAATGGTAATTCGCCAATAATTGGTTGTTCAGATTATTCATTTGGATTAGGGTTTTTATTTGGAAGTGTAATAGGTCTTTATTTGGGTACAACCACTTATTTAATGACTAATGAAGAATATAAACTACATACTAGAAATTTTTATCAAATAATTGAGAGATATAAAATTGAAAATGTCTACATCAGTCATAAATTGTTTGTCTATGCATTAAGTAAGAATTCATTAGTTAAAACTGATTTGAAGAATTTAAAGAATCTAATGATTTCATATGACAATGATCGTGCGGATGCATTACTGCATGTTAAATATAAGGATAAATTACTGTTATCCAATATCAAACCAAAAAATATTTCACATGTGTATAATCATCCAATGAATCCATTAATCAGTACCCGATCATTTTTATCATTTGAGCCAACAATTTTATGGTTAGATCCACATGCATTGTCACAAGGGTATATAAGTATTGTCAATCCTAAAGATTCACCATCTGCAATTCCAGTTGTTGATTCCGGTGTTGTGTCAGTTAATACTGAAGTTATTATTGTTAATCCACAAACAGAGAAAGTTTGTAAGATTGGTGAATTCGGTGAAATATGGGTTTCATCAAACTCAACAGTTGATGATTTTGCAGGTAAGGATAATAATCCAGATAATAAAGAATTTTTAAAGGGACAACTGGAATTTAATAAAAAGAATTATCTTAGAACAGGAGATTTCGGATTTTTACATACAATTAATCAAACTGATAAAACTAGAATGATTGAATTACAATTATTATACAATATTGGTAAAATTGATGAAACATTTGAATATTGTGGATTAAATTATTTTGCAAAAGATATTGAACATTGTATGGAAACATTTGATGGTATTTCTAAATGTTGTGTTTTTAAAGCAGGTGAATACACTGTTTTAATTGCATCTACATCAACTTCAAGAAGTTTAAGTACAATTACACCACTAATGATTTTAAAATTACTGAATAAGTTTAAAATTGTTGTTGATATTGTTTCATTTGTTGAATCTACCGGTATTCTAGTTTCTCGTAATGGAATGATTAAACGTAGAACATTAGCTGAAAAATGGCTGAAGGGAACATTAAATATTAAAAAGTCTTTTGGTATTTCATATGGTGAAGCGGAAATGGTTAAAGCCATTAAAATGCAAGAATGGGTTGAAGATAAATTGACTAAATAATGTATCGATTATCAATACCCTGTGTAAAATTTGTATAATATATTTTAAAACTTGTATAATTACACACATAATTCACTATATATCATAACTCTGAAGCCGTCACAGTTCCACCGGATAATCAAAACTTAAAAGATTGAAATTGACGGCTAAATGAACACGATTTGTGTGTTTGGAATTTCATATTTGGATAGCTTCATAATTAAAGATGATTCTTCCCATCAAATCAGTATTTAGAGACTATCATGTTTCAAATCAAGTCTGTGGTCTCTAATATCTAACATTCAATCTTGGATGTCTGGAACCAAACGATAAGCAGTTAAAGTCTCCTGTAACAGTCTCTACATAATCATTCATGTTCTTGCCAAAATCACGAACTTTGACGGTTTTTGATAATAGTTGTTGAATGATGACTTTGTAATCTTCCTTGATGCTTAATCTTATACTGAACAAATTGTTGTGTATGTCGAACCACAATCTGTTGAAATCTTCATTGGAATTCTCTTATAGAAATCACTCTTTCATATACTAAACTCCAAAGAAGATTTCAATAGATGGTGGATTGATATAAACAACAATTGTTCGTTGATTTCAAAAACAATTGAATAGTAAATGCTGCTTAGGATGAGTTTAGCATCAATCATTAATGGTGATCCATCCCAGTTGAGGATGGAAAACCAGAAAACCAGAAATTAAAGAAGAAAGATTACGTAATTTTGTTAATGAAATCACATCATAAACCACGACACGAAATATGTTTTAATTGATTCATATTTTAAGGTATTTTTCTTAGTAATGAACACTGAAGAGAGGTTGGACGTTCTCGTAGAGTTGTTTCCAACTTATGATAGGGAGATATTGTTGGATATACTAGTTTCATGTGCTGGATCGGTGGAAAAAGTCAAAGAATTACTTTTGGAAAGCTATGTTGAAAAAAATGAGTTATTTGCAAAATCTGATAACACCCTAGACATTAAAATTGAAAAGCAACCAATAATAGAAAAAATGCCAAATATCACAGAAATTAACCCATTTAAGAGGAAACGAGAAGAAGGACAAGTAGTGAATCAAACATCTCTTTCATCTTTACTTAAATTCCCTAAAATAAACTCAACGGATACACGTAAAACTATAACATTATACACGAAAGAAGATATTGAAAGAAACTTACCATTTGTTCGTATAATACCCAACTTCCTTCCAAATGATTTGAAGGAACAAGTTACTAATTCATTAATGAGTCAAAAAATGCTTTTCAAAGCAAAACAGTTTTATATTGCTGGCAATCTATGTACATCTTCACAAAAGAGTATTATCTATAGTAATGATGACAAAACTGATTATGATCCAGTATATAAATCTGAAGATTTAAGACCACACCCATTTACAAATGAATTACTTAAATGTAGAATTTATGTTGAAAAGAAAGTCAATGAAGTGTTGGAAGATTATTGTCAGAATAATAAACTACCTGAATATGCGATTACTAAGGATTGGAAAAGTGACTTTTGTCTTGGTAATTATTATCCAGACAATAAATCACATTTAGATTTACATAGTGATAAATTAACTAACATTGGACCACTTCCAACAATTGCATCATTAACTATCGGAGCAACTAGAATATTTCGAATGAGAAGATCATATCCTGCAGATTCAGTTATTTTCAATATTCCAGCTCCTAATAATTCATTAATTATTATGCTCCCAGGAACTCAAGAATTATTTAAACATGGTGTTCCATCATTAAAGGATTCATTATATGAACGAGACAAAATTACAAAAGATGCACGTTTTAATCTTACTTATAGAATGCAATATCCACCATTTGTAGAAAATGATAAAGTTTTGTGTGATATTTGTAAGAAAAGGATGATCTTAAGAAGATTATTTAAGGGACCTGATATTGGATATTATGTTTGGATGTGTATGTCAAGTTTTAAAGGACAAGAATGTAAAGGTTTCAAATATGCAGATTTTAAAAAAGTTAATGGTAAGATGAAACTATTCACAACTGAAAAATCAAAAGCTACACGATGGTTATCAGAATCCGAGACTCTAATTGAATAATTAGTGCTTTTAGAAAAGTTTTCATTACATAGTTTTATATAACATGCTAATAAATAGTGTCATGATAATAAAAAAAGTAAAATGATAAGTAAAAAAAAAACTAGAAGAAAAGTCTTGAAAAGTGTTATGAAGTATTGTAACGTGGAAAAGAATAAAAACAAACATGAGCATTGTATTATGTTATGTACATGAACGAAAACAAAGTAGCTGAAAAATGAGTATTGATAAGCTGGAAACAGAATGAGACGAGATGAACATCATGAAGAATTATGAAATAGAAAACCACCAGGGAAATCCAACATATAGGATAAAATAAAAAGATTGTCATAAAGATAAGAGGTAAATGATATAAGTGAATGAATGTCAATTGTTTAACTAATTAATGATTATATTTCCCAAATTTTTCATCTAAAATTTTAGTTTTTATTGATCTATGCCATAAATCAAGACTATTTAATTGACTATGTAGTGCAACAATGATTATAGTCATATTATCAAAACCTATACCAGTTACAGTATTTGCCATTCCAATACAATTATCTAAAATAATTTCATTGATTTCAGTTAATTTTTTACCTAATGATAATTGATGTCTTATTAAATCTATTAAATCATTTGATTTATAACAATCCCATATACCATCACACGCAATAACTAAAAATTCATCATTTAAATTATTTAATTTTTGTATAATAATATCAGGTTCAACCGTTACTTGAAATTCCTCTGGTGGAGTTAACAATATTTTCTTATTATTTTTAGATAAATTAAATCTACCTGAATTATTATTATTATGTAATTTAAAATTAAAATCACCAAAAGCTCTACTTAATGCTAGTATTGCATTAACTCTATTTTGTGAAACGTAACCACCATCATTATGAATTCTCATTAATTCACCCAGATTTTTAGGTTTATGATCAAATGACATATTTTTCACTTTACCATTTCTTGAAAGTATAGCTCTTGAATCACCTGAATTTGCAGTTATAATATAATCTTTGAGTATGATAACTACAACAGCTGTTGAACCACTATTATTATTTGGATCATGATAAAATTTTTTATCAACTTTCATAAAACAATCTTTTAATATTTTAGGAAAATTAATCAAAAGTAATGTTTCATTATTATTAGGATCGATCAATTTCAATTTATCTTCATTTGAAAGATTATTTATTTCATTTTCAATTCTTCTCTTAATTGTCAGTGGCAATATTTCACTTATAAAATTTGATGAACTTGAACCTCCATGACCATCAAAGACACCATATATATTAATTGGTATGGTTTTTATATCTGGATTACTCATTGTTGTACTTGTCTGTAGACTTGTATCAGTTGAAGCTGTATTAACTCTTGATACCGGGGCTGAACTATTATTACCACTATTTATTGAATTTGGCTCATTACCATTTCCTAAATTTAGGTTTTGTTTTTGATCTGAAATAATTTCTTTCAATTCCACTTCAATTACATCATTCAAATCACAATATGCATCTTCCATTTGTAAACGATACCCTTGCATTTCACCAATTGCATGTGATAAATGTTTATGTTGTACAAGGGTTAAATTTTTCTCCGTTAAAGGAGTTGACATCAAATTACCCATATTGATAGATAGAATTGAATATTAGATGTTAAATTGTTTTGTTTCTAGATGTTCTAGTGTATGATATAGAGTATATCCCAGTGGAGATAAGATGAAACAAAGATTATAAAGGGTTTATTGGAGTATACGAGCAACACTATCAAGAAAAACTTAGACTGGCTATAAAAAAATTTAAATTTTTCACTTCCCAGTGGTTAAAGAGATTAGAGTTGATTGATAAGAGTTATTGTTGGGTTATATTAATGTAGATATTGATGATATTAAATTATTATAAATTATAATAAATACAAATTCTATATCTATATTATTTATGACGTTTTAATTCATTAACAAAATTACCACCCCAATAACTTGCAGTATATTTACTAACATAATTAAACATATTATTAAAATTAGCAGTTTTCTTTTCAGTACTGATTGTTAAACCTTCATGAATTGCATCTGACAGTTCATCAGTATTCCAAGGATTAACAATTACTGCACCATTTAATGATTGTGCAGCACCTGCAAATTCAGATAATATTAAAGTACCTTTATTTTCTTGTTGACATGCAATATATTCATAACTAACTAAATTCATACCATCTCTAGTTGATGAAACTAAACAAATATCACTAACTGAATAAAGTGAAATCAGTTCATCAAATGTAACAGATTTATGTAAGAAATGAATTGGTACAAATTCAATTGTACCAAATTTACCATTTATTCGACCAATTAATTCATTAACACTTGCTCTTAAATTTTGATATTCTTCAACATCACCACGAGAAGGTACAGCAACTTGAATAAGTACAACTTTACCAATCCATTCAGGATGAGTATCAAGGAAAACTTCAAATGCATGTAATTTTTGTGGTACACCTTTAATATAATCTAATCTATCAACACCAACAATTAATTTACAATCATTACCAAATTTAGATTTTAATTGTTTAATACGATTTTGAACATTATCCTTTTTTAAACCATCTAAAAATTTATCAACATCAATACCAATTGGATAAGCACCAACAGTTATATCTCTATTTTTAAATCTAATACCTTGAGGACTTGTCTCTAATTTTAAAATTCTTTCAATTGATGAAAGGAAATGTCTTGCATAATCATAAGTATGGAACCCAATTAAATCACAACCTAATAAACCTTGTAAAATTTCAGCTCTAACTGGTAAAATTCTATAAATTTCACTTGATGGGAAAGGTGTATGAAGGAAAAATCCAATTTTAACATTTTTTAAACCTTCTTTATTTATTTTTTCTCTAAGCATTGAAGGTACTAACATTAAATGATAATCATGAACCCAAACAATATCATTATCTTTAACTTTTTTAAAAATTTCATTTGTAAATAATTTATTTGCTTCAATATAGGCAGCCCAAGCAATTTCATCAAAATTCATTTCACCTGGATGATAATGAAATAAAGGCCAAAGAATTGAATTTGAAAATCCATTATAATGTAAATCTGCCATTTCCTCAGAGAGCCAAACAGGATAACAATTAAATTTTGATTTAAGATCATTTTCAATACTTTTCCTATCTTCATCAGCAGTTATATTCAGACCTGGCCAACCAAACCATTGGAAAGAAGTTTTCAAACCTTGCAGGGCCGTGACCAATCCACCGGATGACATTTTATAAGTGTATTTATTACTATCATTATCATTATCATTA
>JAJMAS010000220.1:0-12657 GCA_030565065.1 Pichia cephalocereana | reverse complement strand
CTTTTCTTTTCTTTTCTTTTTTCAACTTTTAGGTATAATAGCATACAGGATGAGTAGTATTGGTAGACCACAAAATTCTAGACAAAAGTCTAAGAAAGGTAGACGTGCATGGAGGAAAAATGTTGATATTGAAGATATTGAAACTAAATTACAGGAACAAAGAGAGGAAATAATTCTACATGGTAAAATTTTAAATGATGTTGATAGTGAAGATTTATTCATAATTGATGAAGATGCTGATAATGATGTTTTGAAAACAAATAATATTAAAAAATTAAAGGCAAGTGAAATTTTATCAAATAAGAGTAAAATTCCTCCATTATTAACTAAAATTGGTAAAAGTAAAAAGGATAAAATTCAAGGTGTTAGTAAAAAAGAGATGGTTCATTTATTAAAATTAGCAGGTAAAGTTAAAGGTTATAATAAAAGTGATGAAAGAATTGCAAAGGAAGGTATAATTAATTCAAAAGCATATGATGTTTGGGATACTGAATTAGATAATGAAATTAAACGTAATAAATTACCTGATTTTTTACAAAATAATAGTACAACTTCATTTACTGAGGCAACAGTTATACCGAAGACATTAAAGGAAAAGCCAATTCAAGTTAGGAAACTTGAAATTTTACCTCATGCAGGTAAATCATATAATCCATCATTTGATAATTGGAAAAAATTAATTGAACAAGAATATTTTAAAGAGAAGCCAAAGGAAGATCAAAGATTAGAATTAGAGGAATATAGGGATAAAATACAATTTTTAATTAAGAATTATGAAGATAATGAAGTTGAAGAAGAGGATGATAGTATAGTTGATAAGGAGGATGAAGAGGAGCCAGAGGATGATGATGAGGAGGAGGAGGAGGAGGAGATTGATGTTAAATTATCTATAAATCCCGTTACTAAAGTTGAAATTAAGACAAAAACTAAGAGAAATAGGGAAAAACGTCATAAGGAAAGAACTAGATTAGAGAAAGAATTAAAGGATATTAAATTTCGAATTAAAGAATTAGAGAAATTACCTGAAATTTTAAAACAAATTGAAAAATCAGAGGAATCAATTAAGAATAATATTGATGCAACAAATAAGGAGAGTAAACATGAAAGATTTGTTAGAAAGGGTAAAAAGAAACTTGGTTCAAAATTAGAAGTTATTGAAGGTCCATTGGAAGTTAAATTAAGTAATGAATTAAGTGATTCATTAAGAAAATTAAAACCTGAAGGTAATTTATTATATGATCAAATGAAGAATTTCCAAAGTAAGGGTATGATTGAAACTAGAAGAATTACTAAAGGTAAGAAAGGTAAAAAGAAAATTACTGAAAAATGGTCTTATAAAGATTTTAAATAAAGTATTTATAGGTATACTTATATATAACTCTCTTGTATGAATTTAATAGTTAATTGAATTGTCATTAATAATTCTTCCATATTCCAATTACCTGAAATACTAATATATGAAGGTGCTTTAAATTTTTTACTTATAATTCTACCAATTTTCATACCCATATCAACTAAAAATTCTTCACTATTGTTAAGTAAAGTTTGATAAATTTCATCATTTCTATGGTTAATTATTGAATATATGTAACTACCTAATGGTGTATCTGTACCTGATTTACTTAAATGTATTGAAATTGGAATTTTATTTAATTTATTAAAAGTGGGTTGTTCGATGGGTATTGTTGCAGCTATTTGGAATTTATCACCGAATGGTGGTTGGATTGTTGATGTTATAGTTTGTGTGGTCTTTTCTACTGGCATGTGTGGGGTGGATATGTTGTGGTGGAAAAGAATGAGTTTGGGGTTTGAGAAGATTCATGTTGAAAAATTATTCATGTGGTTTTGTAGGATGGTATAAAGTGTTTATTTTTTGGGGTTTTTTATGATGATGGATGGTATTATGATGTTGGGAAGGGTTCTTATGGCTCTATATGGTGGTTGATTAGTGTAAATTATTTTTATTTGTTGTAGTTTTATTTAATGACTAAGTTGTTTGTATTATGTTTGTAAGTTACTTAGTGATTTTGTTAACTTTTCATTTTTAGGGGGCTCAACTTTAATGATTCAAGTGGTTTTTTTATTGGTTAATTCGTAAGTATAAGTGTTTGAAGTAATGGATATGATACTGTGTCTACTAGAATACACCATGGGTATTTGGTTTAGATGATTGAATGTACAAAAGAGCATAAAGATAGACATTGTTAAATGGTTGGGAAGAACATACAACACAGGGTCTGTCGTGGGTGATTTTTCAATACAATAGTAATAAGATACAAAAAAGATACAAAGATACAAAAATATAGACCAGCTAAATAGAATTAACTTTATAATATTGATCAAATACATCAACTATTGAAGTTTTAAGATCAATAAAATCATAATCACCTATAATACTCTTTAAATTAGATAAATCATATTTGGGACAATTTTTTTCAATTATTTCATCAGTCTTTGAAGGATCACCAATAGCTATTTTACCCTTCAAAGGGTCACATGATTCATTCATTATATTTAAAACATTTTGAGCAGTTACAGGTCCTGAAGTAATGAAAATTCTCTCAGATTGTAAATTTTCATTTAATAATGGTAATACATGAAATTTAGCAACATCTCTAACATCAATTGTTAAAGCACCGAAAATAATTTGTGGTTCATTATTGGATGGATCTATTTTAGTTATATTGTTTAAAATTTCATTTGATGTATTTAATTTATCACTAACATATTGATCAAAACATTGAGGTCCGAAAACGTATGGTGGATTAACAGTTGTTAATTTAAAATTGGGTTTTGGAATTTGTTGAATGATAAAATTTCTAGCTGCTTTCTCTGCATATGTTTTGGATGCACTATAACCTTCATTCTCAGTTTTAACATCATTTTCCCAATTAATTGGATTCCAACTTTCATTGGTATGAATATGAGTTATATATTCATTACCTAATTGTTTCAATGCTGCAAATGATGAAGTAATTACTACATTTTCAACTTGTGGTGCAAATTTATAAATTGCATTAAGTATATTTAATGTACCATTAACAGCTGGAATTAAATAAGCATCCTCTAATGATTTGTTAATTCCATAAGAGAATGGTGATGCAGTATGAATTACATTAGTAATTGATTTATTATTGATTAAAACATCATCAAATGCTGATTCTGTTGAAATATCTTCAACTATTGTAAATGATAGTTGACCATTGGGGTATCTTTCCTTAAACAATTTAATTAATGGTTCACTTTTGGTTTCACTTCTAGCTGTACCGATAACGGTATAACCATTTTTTAAAAGTTCATTAACAACGTGTTGTGCAATGAAACCAGTTGCACCTGTGACTAAAACTGTTTGTGGCATTGTTCAGGAGAAGAAGATAACAGAGATAGATTGGTAAGTAATATCAATGTACTTATAAATAATCACAGTCTGTTAAGATAACAACTACTGATAAGCGGCAGTTACCAGAATAGGTAATTCCACAGTTCGACAATAGAAATAAAGGTTTAATTATTTAGTGTATTTCATTATTATTTGATATTAATAACCGTCAATGAAATTAATTCAATGACGCTTGTTTATTTTCTATTATCCATTACTCTATTATCTATCCACCAACAGATACAAGAGAATAAAATCCAATGAAAAATTCAAGGGTTCAACAATGTCAAAGCTGTCAATGAAAAATTTGAAAAATTTGAAAAATTTCTCACTGCCACACTTAACGGTTTTTTCATTAGTTTTAAGAGGTTTCTTTACTTTACTTTGTTTGATTGCTTTCCTTTTATCAGGTTAGAAAGGCAGTATGTCTATTCTATTGGTAGATTCTTATGATTCATTTACTTATAATTTAAGAAATTTAATTGCTTCAACTACTAATGCTAATGTAATCACTATTCATAATGATTCATATGATTTAAATTCCAGTGATGATCAATTGAGTTTAGATAATTTACTTAACTCAATTGATGCAATTGTTATTGGTCCAGGTCCAGGATCTCCTTCAAATCCTTTAGATATTGGTATAATTCCTTATATTTTCCGGAAATGTACTAATTTACCAATATTAGGTATTTGTCTTGGATTTCAAATTTTTTGTCTTTTAAATGATTGTTCAACTCATTATTTAGATAATCCAATTCATGGTCAAATTCATAAAATTAGAGTATTAAATAATGATGATATTTTTAAAGATACTCCTCAATTTATAGATTCTGTTAGATATCATTCAATTTATGTTAAACAAGATGATTCAAAGAAAATTATCCCCTTAGCTGTTTATAATCCATCGGATAATAATGAAACCAAGGGTGATTCAATTTTAATGGCTGCAAAGCATATTGAATATCCTCATTATGGTGTTCAATATCATCCAGAATCGGTTTGTTCATCATTCGGTTCAAATTTAATTAAAAATTTTTGGAATTTAGTTGATAAGGAAGCTCATAGTAAATCAATACCTAAAATTGAACCCCATTTAGTAAAATCTTTTTCATTAATTGAAAAATTTACTTCAGAATTATCCAATTTTGAATATACATTCTCTAATTATACACCAGTTGATTCAAAATTTGATATTTTAAAAATTTGTGATACATTAAAGGCAAATAATCAAGATATAATGCTCTTAAATTCAGCTTCTGCACCTGGTGAATGGTCAATTATTGCATTACCTCAAAAAAATGTTTCCGATGTTATTACTCATTCAACTGAAAATCCAAATATAATTAAATTCTCTAAATGGAACAATGATGAACAAATTGAAGAGAAACAAACAGATGATATTTTTAAATCTTTATCTGAATATATGTCAAATAAATATTTTAATCCTGTAATAGAAAATAAAGAATTAATGTCATGTCCATTCGTTGGTGGAATTGTTGGTTATATGTCCTATGAAGAGGGTAGCTTTATAGATATTCAAAATTTAGAGAAAAGAACTGAAAATGATGATATTGATGATACTAAATTTTGCTTTATTGATAGATTTATTGCATTATCACCTTCAAATAATATTTACATAGTTTCAATTAGACAAAATGATAATGAGTTTATTAGAAATATAGAAAACATACTCAATAAATCAGAGATTAAGAATAATTATTCCATTATTAACGATGAATTATTTAAAAAATCAAAAATTACTATACCTAACAAGGATGAATACTATAAAAGTTTCCACGAATGTCAAAAATACCTTCATTCAGGTGATTCATATGAATTATGCTTAACTTATAATACAATTGTTCAAATACCTGATAATTTCCAACCTTGGGATATTTATAAAGCATTAGTTAAGAAAAATCCTTCACCTTATAGTGCATACATGAATTTCAATTCTTCAATGTTATTATCTACATCACCTGAAAGATTTATCTCTTGGAATAATAAATTTTGTCAAATGAGACCAATTAAGGGTACATTAAAGAAAAATCCCAAAATTAATTATGAAAAAGCTTGTCAACTTTTGAAAATTCCAAAAGAATTAGGTGAAAATTTAATGATTGTTGACCTTATTAGAGATAATTTATTATTTTTACTTGATAAAATTAAAGTTACAAAATTAATGACAGTTGAAGAATATGAAACAATTTATCAATTAGTTTCAGTTATTGAAGGTTTTTTCACAAATGAATTTACAGGTATTGATATTTTGAAAAATTCTTTACCACCAGGTTCAATGACAGGTGCTCCAAAGAAAAGATCAGTTGAAATTTTACAAAAAATTGAACAAAATCAAAGACGTGGTTTATATTCAGGTATTTGTGGTTATTGGTCATTAAATAATAATGCAGATTGGAGTGTCATTATTAGATCACTTTTCCGTTATTCTGATGATTTAATGAGTGAAATTGGGTTTAATACTTATAGATGTGGTGCAGGTGGTGCATTAACTGTTTTAAGTACTGATGATGGTGAATGGGATGAAATGTTAGTTAAATTACATAGTGTTCTTCAATTATTTGAATAATTTTATACCTTTTTATCTATCGTTTTATTTTACTATTTTTCTATCTTTCTAATTTAATTTCTAATTCTCAAATTGTTGTCTTTTACGATTATCCAATGATCCTCTACCAATTGGAGATAATGTCCTTTTCCTTGAACTATTACCACTATCATTACCATCTTCAATTTCATCTCCTATTGCACCCCAACCACCACCACCTGGGGTTTTAATTATGATTCTATCACCAGGTAAAACATCAACACTTGATTTACCTCCAAGATTGAAAATTTTTTCCTTAATTTCACCCTTATCATCAACATATTTTTTAATCCAAAGATTAATACCTCTTTCACCATCTTCTCCTCCATGCATACCATGAGGTGCAATTACTCTTCTTTCAGATAATATTGAAGCAGTTACTGGAACTCTAAATTCAACATCTCTAATAACACCATTTCCACCTTTCCTAAATCCTTTACCCCCCGACCCCTCTCTAATTGAAAATTCTTTAAGAATAATTGGATACCTTCTTTCAAAAATTTCTGCATCTGTAATTCTTGTATTGGTCATATTAGTATGAACACCGGAAACACCATCCCAACTGGAAGATGCACCATGACCACCTGCAATTGTTTCATAATATCCAAAACCTTGAACATATTTACCATCTGAATCATTACCACCACTTCCAAATGTAAAATTATTACAACATCCTTGAGAATCTGCCATTACATCAAATGTTTTCAAAATAACATCAGTTATTCTTTGAGATGTACAAACATTACCACCAACAACTGCACATCCATCATCAGGTGATAAAATTGATGATTTGGGGATTTTAACTTCAATTGGTCTTAAACATCCTTGATTTAATGGAATTTCTTCATCAACTAAACATCTTAAACAATAAATAATTGCAGAATATGTAATTGCAGTTGGTGCATTGAAATTATTATATGTTTGTGGAGATGAACCTTCAAAATCAAATATAACTTTATTATTTTCTTTATTACGATAAATTGTTAGAGAAATTTGTGATCCATCATCCATAAAATCTGTACATTTAAGTGTTTTATCCTTATTTTTTTCCAGTAATAAATTAATCATCTTTTCAACTGTATTTGCAGCATTATCTTGAATTGCTTTCATGTATGCACTGATTGTTGGTAAACTAAATTCTTTAACTAATATATCAATTAATTGAATACCCTTTTGATTAGCTGCAATTTGTGCCTTTAAATCAGATAAATTATCAGTTAATCTTCTCGTACCTGAACAACCAGGATATTTGGATGGTTCATTTAAAAGTTTTTCAATTATCATCTGTTCTTGGAACTTACCTTCTTTAACTAAAAATTCAGAATAAATTGCTGCACCTTCTTGCCATAATTCCTTTGATGTTGGTGGCATTGAACCAGGTAATAAACCTCCAATATCTGCATGATGTGCCCTTGATGCAACGAAAAATATAATTTCACCATTATCAAATGCAGGTGTTATAACTGTAATATCAGGTAAATGTGTACCACCAGCTGATGGATGATTAGAAATTAATATATCACCAGGTTTTAATTTACCTTTCCAAAGTTCAGCTTGTTTACTGATACATGCTGACATACTACCTAAATGAACAGGTAAATGAGGTGCATTTGCAACTAAATTACCAAATGAATCAAATAATGCACATGAAAAATCTAATCTCTCTTTAACATTAACTGATACTGATGTTTTCTGTAATGAATTACCCATTTGTTCAGCTATATCCATGAATCTATTTGCAAAGATGGATAATAAAACAGGTTCAATTTTAGTTTCAATTATTGGTGCAATTTCTAATTCAGTTTTGGAAGTTTCATCTAATATTTGAACAAACAGATGTGCCTTTAAAACAGTTACAACCGCTCCTGGTGGAATAACATTAGTTTGTGTACCATCTGCAATTATACCTGGTCCATGAAGATAAGTTCCAACTTTAAGATCTTCTAATCTGTATATTTCTGTTGGTAATGCTTTCAATTCACCATTGACTTTCCAATAAATTTCTTTAATGAATTTCAACCTTTGAGGATTTGGTTCAATGAAACCATTATTTTCATGAAGTTTTAATAATTGTACATCAATTGATTCATCTTCTTTCATTTTAATTTTCCCACTTGATCTAACTCTAATATCATCAACTAATATTGGCTTTTCATCAAATAAAAATCCAAATTCTCTTAAATGCATTTCCTTAAAAGTTGCTAAAAATCCTTCGGGTTTCTTTGGAACCATTAAACCAGATTCAGTACTTTGATATCTTAAATTTAAGTATTCTTCATGTGAAATATTTTCAGATTCAAATCCTTGTGATTTAAGTTTAGCAGTAGTTGTTTCCTTTAATGATTCAAGTTTTTCATTTAAAATATTAAGATTTTCTTTCTTAAATTCAATTATGAAAGGATGTTGTAATTCTTCAACAACATCAGCAAGTGACATACCATAAGCAGATAAAACAGAGGAATATCTATGAATCAGAACTTCCTTTATACCTAAAACAGTTGCAACTTGAACTGCACATTGACCACCAGCTCCACCAAAACTTACAAGTCTATGAGATGAAATAACATGACCTTTACCTTCAGTTAATTGTCTAATTGGTCTTGCCATATTTTCACAAGCAACTTCTAAAAATCCATATGCAATTTCATAAGGAGTTTTTGCATCCAAATATTCATGTGCATTATTAATTTGATTTGTTAAAATATCAAAATTTTCCTTTGTTTTAACAATATCTAATGATTCATCTTCATTTTTACCGAATATTTTAGGGAAATATTCAGGTACTAATCTACCTAATAATAAATTAGCATCTGTAATAGTTAAAGGACCACCTTTCCTATAACAAGTTGGCCCCGGGTGAGATGAAGCACTTTCTGGACCTACTTGCATTAAGCCATTTTTAAAAGATAGAATTGAACCACCACCAGCTGCAATCGTATTAATATCCAATTGAGGAGATTGAATTATGATTCCTGCAGTTTTAGTTTCAAATACATGATCGAATTTCCCCTCACCAAATCTGGAAACATCAGTTGAAGTACCACCCATATCAAAACCAATTAAAGGTATTGGATTTTGATAATTAAAACAAGTACGTGAATAACCAACCACACCACCAGCTGGACCTGATAAAATAGCTTTTAAACCTGAAAATTTAGATGCATCAACTAATCCACCATCACTTTGCATAAATTGACATGAAACACCTTGATCATTATCATTATTAGGATTTTTCAAACCAAATTTTAAACCTGATTCAAAACTTTTCAAATATTTTTTAATTTCAGGTGTAAGATAAGCATCAGCAACACAAGAATTTGAACGATTAACATATTTAATCATCGGAGATAATTTACTTGAACATGAAATATTAGTAAATCCAATTTCCTCTGCAATTTGTTCAATAATTTGTTCATGTTTAGGATATGTAAATGAATGCATTAAAGATATAGCAATTGATCTTATACCTTGATCATATGCTAATTGTAACATTGATTTAACTTCTTCAACATTTACTTCTTTAATAACTCTAACAATTTCACCTGAAATCCCTTTAAATAATGATTTATTATCAGGAATGGATTTATATTTAATTGGATCTTCATCATAATCCTCTAAAGTAACACGTTCATCAATTTCAATTACTGAATCATATAATTTTTCAGGTTTTTTAATTGATAAATCGAAAATATTTGGTCTACTTTGATTACCAATAACTAAAACATCTTTAAAACCTTTAGTTGTTAATAAAATACATTTAGAACCTTTCCTTTCTAATAATGCATTAGTTGCAACAGTTGTACCTAATCTTAAAGATTCAATCATTGAAGTATCAATTGGTTCACCTCTTGGAATTTTAGTTTTAGTAAAATGTTCAAGTATTCTTCTAATACCTTCTAAATTAGAATCTGCATAATTTGATGGATCAACTGAAAGAAGTTTAATAACATAATCATCCTTGGGATCTCCACTACCGTTATTCCCAATACAATCAGTGAAAGTTCCACCTCTCTATCCATAGCAAAAAAAATAAGGAAATTTGTTAGTAAAATGTTTATAATAAGTGGTGGTTATGGTAACATACATCAATTGCAATTCTGATCTTACCCATTGAGAGATATTGCTTGATAATCGAGAAGAAAGAAGTGAACGATTGGTGAAGGTTAAATCCTGATAATGAACCATTGAATCGATATATTGATAAACATGATAGTCCTCGGAAATTTCGGAAATTTGGGAGATTCCACTACAACATGTAAGTTGTCTTCTTATCTTATCAGAGTGTATAGGAATAGAAGAAGACAAAGGTATCTGAATACAATACTAATGTAATATGAAATGGATATAATATACAGAGAAAAGATCTATTTAATTATTTAATTAATTAACTAACTTTAAGTTATTGTTTATGAACACGCCCCACAACAGTTTTAGAACGTTCAGGAACATAAGGAACTTCACCTTCTTTACTATGATTACGACGATTCTCTTCACGATGTTTAATACTTGAAATTTGTTCATTTTTAATATCAGTTGATTTTTTAATTGATAATGGTAAATGTCTATGTCTTGCAATTCTTCTAATTTCTGGCATATCAGCATATCTTTGTTTTAATTTTTCATCATATTCTTCCTTTGCACGTTTCTTTGAAGATTTTGGACCTGATCTTTCATTTGCCTTTGATCTCCAAATTCTAACATTACCATCATCAGAACCTGAAAAAATATATTTTGAATCTGTTGAAAATTTTGTAATGAAAATATGTTGCATTCTCTTTGTATGATAAACATCTCTTGAATGACCTTTATTAGTTTGGAAAATTCTTAAAGTTTTATCATATGAACCTGTTACAATTTCTTTACCAGTTGGTGAGAAATCAACATCCATAACTGCATTAACGTGTCCTTTAAAGACATTTAATGATTTATCCATATATCTCATATCCCATAGATAAGAATTTTGATCTTCATTTGCAGTTGCAAATATGAAAGCTTCCATTGGATTCCAACTTATTGCATTATTTCTCATTGAAGTTTTAATTTTTTGAGTTGGAGAATTAGTTCTAATATCATAAAGGATAAGAGAATTATCTGAACCTGTACTTGCAAAAATTGAAGTTTCAGTTTTATTAAATTTAACTGATGAAATATTATCTGCACCCCAAGATAAATTTGAAATTGGTTTATTTCTATTAATATCCCATAAATTTATATTAGCACCTGCAGTAACGAAAATATCATCAGTATGATGATGATCTAATGACATTAATGAAAAATCTGCTAAATAAGTTTTCAATAAACCAGTTGTACTTGTAGTTGTTTCATTTTTATTATTAATATCAAAATTTTGATTATAATCTGAATCATTATTAATTTTCCATAATTTAATAGTTTTATCAACACCACATGAAAGAATTGATTCTTGATTTGGTGAAACCACTAAACCTGAACACATTCCATAATGTGCCTTAAATGAAAAAGTTTGTTCTCTTGATGTAACATCCCAATATTTAATTATACCATCACCTGAAGCTGTTGCAACTTTATTAACAGATGAGAAATTTTTAGCAAATGCATATACACCATCTCTATGACCATCACCAAGAGTACCAACAAAAGGTTGAGCAAATACACGTTCAAGTTTTGTTGCATTAACAGCTCTTGTATATTCTCTTGCTCTTTCAAAAGGATGTAATTCAGGATTCATATTTCTACTTAATGGAGCTTCTCTTGTATTTGCAGCTGGAACATAAGCATCAGCGGAACGAGAGATAGTTTTAATCTTCATATTTATAAGTGGATACTCCTCTTTGTTGTGTTGTTTAACCTCAAAAGGAAGCAAAAGATAGAATTATAACATTAATGATTTAATTTGGGAAAGAAAAAAAATTTTTGAAAAAAAAAAATAATTTTTACAACAAATTTCGTGTCGTTTAGTATTTAGGGGAAGTTGGTTCTTTATCAGTTGGTATAGGATATCAGATATGCAGGACAGTAATGATAGGGTAGGTAACAATTATAATAGTATTGGTGGGAATGGTAATAACTATAACAAGACAAATGGCCAGAAGAATAAACGATTTTCATGGGTTAAGAGACTTATTACCCCAGGGATTGAAACAGAGGCACAACATATGTCATCAAAACCAGTTGTTAGATTTGCAAGGGATAATAAGAATACTAAGAAAAGTATCACTGGTGATACTACTAGGAGACCAATATTTCCTAAATATCGTTCGGAAATCAATACAGATTCATCATCTGGTGCATCATCAATAATTAATAATAATAATAATACGAGGAATAATAGATTCCTGTATCCATTGAATGATATTACAAGTATTGAAAATGATGAACTGGTTAGTTATATATCATCAAGTACATCAATGAGAGTTAAACAAAATCAAGAGAGATGTTTCTATACTAGTAATCATCATAATCTTGATGATGAGAAGGTGGATGATGAAGAAGATAATCCTAATGACAATACTATTAATAATAATAATAATATGGATACTATTACAATGACATCAATTACACCATTATATCGACAAGATTCTAATGATTCAACATCAATTTCGGTATCTATAAGACCAATTCAAAGTCCAATTTCTGATAGTGATGTCATATCAGGATCAAGTGTTTTAAATATTATATCATCACCACAATC
>JAJMAS010000219.1:0-12764 GCA_030565065.1 Pichia cephalocereana | reverse complement strand
ATCCTTTAATCCGAGTTATTCCGTAAAAGAAGATCATAATATTAACTATTAAACCGTGTTTTTCCGCCTAGCCGCATATTATAATAAATTAATATCAGTTCATCTTTTCTTTTCTTTTTACATTACATTACAGTGCCGTACAGTATCTTTAGCTCTTATCAATATTTACATTTATATCATTATTATATATCCCCCTCATGTAAATTCTACAAATTAAAGCCCACACAATCCCACTTTTGAGTAAGATTGACACTAAATAATATACAATCAATAACCAAGTCATTAAAAAATAAAGTCATTCACTTAACTAACAGTAAATACGGACACGTCCCCCCGTATTATTAAAAATTTTAAATTAAAAATGATATATATTAGTGCCGTGCATTGTATCGCGTGCAGATCTGTTTCCCCGGTTTCATATTTTCCGTCATGTTGTTCCCCATTTTCTCCATTTTTTCCAGTTTCCCCATTTTTTCTGTTGGCTTTTTAAGTTTTTTTCGCACAAATTTTAAGTTTTTTAAATTTCCGGAGAAAATGGCATTAATCTTTTTTTTTCAAAGGGTTAGTGCGACGCCCACTTTGTATAGCACGGAGTAAGTAATAATAATAAGAGTTTTTCTAAGAAAATATAGTAGTTTAAAAATATATAGTTATAAAAGATTGAAAAAAATTTAATTTATACATAATTCATAAATCATTAAGCATTTAAAATAAGAAAAAGTAAGTAAGTAAGTAAGTAGTAAGTTATAGTAAAAGAAAGATTAAATTAAAATTTATTTGTAAAATGATAGGAGATTAAACTTGTTCATCACCTGAAATATTTTCTTGATGATCAGCAACTGGTTTAAATTCATCAACATTATTTAAATAATGAGGTTTCCATTTTGATGAAGTAAAAGCATTAGTTTCAACTAACATAACATCAATTTCTTCTAATGTTAAACCTTTAGTTTCAGGAACTAAGAAAATTGCATAAACTAAACAACAACCACATAATGAACCCCAAATAAAGAAAACTTTTGCACCTAAATTACCTTTATCTTCACCAACCATATAAGGTGTAATAACTGAAATAATACAATTCCATAACCAATTTGATGCAGTTGATAATGCAACACCTCTTGATCTAATTGGTAATGGGAAAATTTCTCCAATAACAATCCAAGCACCTGGACCCCAAGTTGATGCAAAGAAGAAAATATAAATACAAATAAATGAAATCATTGCTTTAACAGTATTTTGATTTTGTCCATCAACTGTACCTGCAATTGCAACAATAAATTCACAAATAACCATACCAACTGCACCATAAATAAGTAAAACTCTTCTACCCATTTTTTCAACGGTATAGAAAGAAAGAGGAGTTGAACAAACATTAACTAAAGTTGTAATAATTGAAATTAAAAATTCATTATGAATAGTACCTAATTCTTGAAAGAATGTAGTACCAAAATAGAAAATAAAATTAATACCAGTCCATTGTTGCATCATTTGCAGTGAAGTACCTAAAATTGTTCTTCTTAAATTTGATGATTGATCTCTTAAAGAACCTGTAAAACAGGAAGCCCAAGATTGGAAATAAGATTTAGTTGAAATTAAAGCAGATTCTCTTTCATGATTTTCAATAATTTCAGCTAATTCTTCTTGAACATAAGTTGAATCAACAGGTTGTTGTCTTAAAGTTGATAAAACTTTTGCAGCTTTATCAATTTCACCCTTTTTAACGAAAAATCTTGGAGTTTCAGGTAAAAGGAATAAACCAACCATTAAAATAATTGCCCATAACATTTGTAAAGCAACAGGAATTCTATAAGAACCAGAATTAGTTTTATTTTTGGTACCATAATCAACACAAGAAGCAAGTAAAAGACCTAAAGTAACACAAAATTGATAACCTGCAACAATTGTACCTCTAACTTTTTTTGGAGCAATTTCAGACATATAAAGGACAATTGTTGAAGAGACACCACCAACACCGAAACCGGCAATAACTCTACCAACAGCTAATAAAGCAACAGATGATGAAGCAGTTTGTAAGATAACACCAATAATGAAAACAATTGAAGAAATGATAATAGTCAGTCTTCTACCAATAAAATCAGCTAAATCACCAGAGATAAGAGCACCAAAGAAAGTACCAGCAGATAAAATGGAAGTAATTAAAGATTTTTGCCAAGATTCCAATGCAAAACCTGGATCAGAAGGAGATTTACCAGTAAAAGTTTCAATAAAATAAGTCATACCCATAACACCAGAGATATAACCAGAATCATAACCAAAGAAGATACCACCAAATGAAGCAAAACCACAAATAACCCAAGTTTTCCAAGTAAGTGGAGCATCAATTCTTTCAACATAAGCATTATTTTCATTAGTTGATAATTTTTCAGTTGAAGAATTATTTTGGAAAGAATTTGTTGAAGAAATGTCTTGATTTGAGTCAGCAGAGACAGTTTCTTTCTTTTTATTAAGTAAACTAATCATTGTTTGTATAGTGAAGAAAGAGAAGAATAAGAATAAGATGAAAAAAAAAGAAAGAGAAAATTAAGTTTGGGGAAAAAGAAAAGTCTGGGGGGGGGGAGTAGTGGAATATTTATACCCCAGAAAATGAAAAAGTGGAAAAGCAAAAAAGCAAGAAAGCAAAACTGAAAAAAGTGAAAAATAGCCAAACACGAAATTAAACAATGGTAAACATGGAAAAACAGAATAAAATGGAGAAAATGGAGAAACGGCAGAAACTATTAATCCGATAATACCACATAAATTAAAATGAAGCCACTCACTCTCTTAATCCCCCCCCCGCATTAATTTAAAAAATGTTAAAAATTAGGGTTTCTCATATACTATTTTTCTTATTTCCCCATATTTTATTTTATTTTATTTTATTTTATTTTATTTTATTTAATTTAGAGTATATACCCCCCCCCGCGCATTATATTATATTATATTACATAATCAAACATTTATTATTACTACTATCACCATATTGTTCCTTTATAATTTCTTTACTATTCTCCATTTCTTTCTCTTTAACCTCTAATGGGAAATATAATTTCATATATTTATATAAACTTTCATCTAAATTATTAACTGTTAATTCTAATAAACATTCCTCTCTACATAATGGACATTTATCTTCTCTCTTTCTTCTTAATTTAACTAAACATCTAATACAAAATAAATGTGAACATTTTAATCTAATTGGCTTTATAGCTATTGAACAACATATTGGACATAAATAATCATCAATTTGTGGTATAATTGGTAATAATTTACTATTTATAATATAATAAATATCATAACTTATATTATTATTGGTAATTTCATTATTATTTATTATATTACTAAATACATCTTTACTTTGGAAATGTGTATTCTTATCAAATTTTTTCAATATTTTCTTAACAGCTAAATTATTAAACTTCTCATAATTTGAAACTTTAATAATTTCAAAATTTAATGTTTTAAAATTTTCAAATATCTTAAATGATTGTTTATTATGAAATTTATCTAATAATTTTGTTTCATTAATTTTTTTAAAAAATAATATTAATCTATCCCTACTTAAATCAATATTATCAATTTTACCAGCCATTCTTTCAATTGTACTGAAAAAAATTTCACTTTCAATATAAATTTTAAAAATTTGTCTCCAAATTAATAAATCATTATTTTTCTTATTTGGTATTGTTAATGTTGAAATTATACTACACATTTGTTCAATATTTGATTTAAAAATTTCTTCTTCTTCAAATTTAAATTTTTCAAGTGTTTCAACTTCATTATATAAAATTTGAAAAAATTTTGTATCCTCCAATAGGGATATCTTTAAATTATATTTCTCAATTGAATCATCAAATGGATTTATATCATCATCATCTATACTATTAGTATCACTATTAGTATCTCCAATAGGCACAATTTCATAATCATATGAATTATCATTTAATTGATTAATAATTCTATTCTTAGTTATTGAAGTTATTGGGATATTTAAATTTGTATGTAATTTATTATTATTAATTATTTCAATTTCATAATTATTTACCTTTATTTCATTATTATTATTATAAATATTTAACTCCTCTAATTCATTAACAACTTTATTAATTCTTTTCTTTAATTGTTTATATTGAATTGCCTTTTCAATCCAATCTGAAGGTATTTGTTCATCATTTAATGCTTGTTGGAAAACTTTTGCAAATTTCATCTCTTAGTATCTTTATCTTGTTATTTTTATTTACTCTTTTATATTAAATTGTTCATTATCTTCCATATACAATAATTATATCTTCTTCCAATTTCCCTCTTGTAATTAATTAATTTCATTGCAGTGTACTAAGTAAATAAATTTTTTTTTTATTATTTCTCAATCTCATTCTGATTACGTAAATTCACGTGATTAGAATTTTTCTCTCTTTTTCTCTTCTTTTTTGGACGATAATATTGCCCTTTCATTTTGACTTACTACTGATATTCAGTTAATGCTCAGTTGATTGTATTAGAGAAGTATACTTTTATATACAAATGACAGATAGAGTTTATTCTGTTGCAAGAGTTTATGCTGATGTTTTATCTGAGAAACCAAATGATTATTGGGATTATGAACATTGTACTCATCAATCTTTCCCCTGGGGTGATATATCAAATTATGAAATTATAAGTAAAATTGGTAGAGGTAAATATAGTGAAGTTTTCACTGGAATTTGTTTATTAAATAATCAACCATGTGTCGTTAAAGTTTTAAAACCTGTTAAATTAAAGAAAATTTTTAGAGAAATTAAAATTTTACAAAATTTAAATAATGGTATAAATATTGTTAACCTTTATGATATTTTACAAGATAAAGATAGTCAAATACCTGCACTTATTTTCGAAAAAGTTAATAATATAGATTTTAGAATTTTATATCCAAAATTTTCAATTAATGATATAAAATTTTATTTTAAACAATTATTATTAGCCCTTAATTATGCTCATTCAATGGGTATAATTCATAGAGATGTTAAACCTCAAAATATAATGATTGATCCAATTAATAAAAAATTAAAATTAATTGATTGGGGGTTAGCAGAATTTTATCATCCTGGTACAAATTTTAATGTTAGAGTTGCATCAAGGTATCATAAAGGACCTGAATTATTAATTAATTTACAACAATATGATTATTCATTAGATTTATGGTCAGTTGGTGCAATGTTAGCTGCAATTATTTATCGTAAAGAACCTTTCTTTAAAGGTGATTCAAATCAAGATCAATTAATTAAAATTGCTCAAGTTTTAGGTACAAATGAATTGAAAAATTATGTCTCTAAATATGGTTTAAAATTACCATCTGAATTTGATCCAATTTTAGGTGATTATAAACGTCGACCTTGGTCAAGTTTTAATAATCAAGATAATAAAAATTTTTCAAATAATAAATTAGCAGTTGATTTAATTGATAATTTATTAATTTATGATCATCAATTAAGATTAACTGCTTTGGAAGCAATTAATCATCCTTTCTTTGAATAATTTATGTAGTTTTTAATTTATATAAGCGCAATCTTAAATTTTATTAATACTATTTTATCATTGCTCTTTCTTTCTTTACATGGGCAATGAACAATTTAACGGAATTTAATGAATTTTTTGGTCCTAATGTATTATATAAGGCAGGTCCAATAGATAATGATTGTAATGATAATGGAAATGATGATAAATTAAAGAAAAAATTAAATATTGAATTATTTTTATCAATTATAAGTCATATTAACCATTTGAAATTTAAATTAATTAAAAATTGTGAAATTTTAATAATTGAAATTGTTGAATTAATTGGTAAGTTTAGTGAAATTGAAACTTATGATTATAATTATAATTATGAATTAAAGAAATATAATTGTAAATCATTTAATGAATTAATTGAATTTATTAAATTTGAAGATAATAAAGATACTACTAATAACAATAATAATATTGATATATTTATTGATAATATGTCAATAATAAATACTTTTAATAATTCTACAAAGAATAAAATATTTGAATCAAAATTAGAATTACTCTTACTTAAATTTTCATTAAATGATTTCCTTATAAATTATCAATTGAAAAAATTTAAAGAACCTGAACAACAATCAATTGAAAAAATTAATTTCCTTTATGATATATTGATTAAATCAGTTAAAAATTCCAATGATAATATAAATTCTTTCATTAATGATAAATTAAATGAATTAAATGATAAATTTGAAAAAATCAATACCAACATCAATAAATCTTTGAAAATAATTGAGAATGATATAATTGAATCATTTACAAAATTTGATAATTATTCAAATCGTAAAACTGAATTATTCAACATTAGTGAAGATTTGAAAGGTTTATATAATTTATACCTTACATCATATCAAATCAATAATTCAATTAATAATTTAAATTCAATCAGTAATGGAAATGCTTTACAAGATTACAAACCAATACTTATTAAACAACGTAATAAATTATCATTTTTAAATAAATTTTTAATTAAATCAATTGAATCAATTAAATCAACTAATGAACAATTAACTAATAATTCCAAACTATTCAATATAATCAAATACAATGATAGCACTAACAACAATAATAACATTATTCATTCATTAATTAAGAATGAATTTCATATTGAATCAGATCCAATTAAATTATTATTTAATAAATTTGATAAATCCAACAAAGGGTTTTTAACTAAAAATGAATTTAAATTGGCATTTTTAAAGGCATATCCAATGTCTAAAGATGAATTAATTGAGAATGAAATTGATACAATTTTTGAAACAAATTATGAATTAATGAAAAAATCAAGACGTGGAATTGAATTACCACAATTTCATGCAATTATTAAATTAGGTATGCAAAATAATACTTTTATACCAATATCACCTGAAAAAATATCAATAAATATAAGTATGAATAATATAATTGAAAATATAAGTGATATAAATAATAATTCATTAATTGATTATAAAATTAATGAAAAATTAATTAATCAATTTAAGGATGAATTTACAATTAATTCATTATTATCAAATATTGAAAATAATAATGAATTTACAGAGAATAATGATTGTAAGGACATATCAGTTTTACAATTAGTTAATGATATTGAAAGGATTGATTTAGATAAACTTGTTTAGTGTAGCAGTATATATAATTATACAAACAACTTACGTAATGTCAATAATATTAATATCCTTAATAACAGTACCTCTTCTTTTAGACAAATGTCATTTAAGTTAAATTGGAATGCAATAGAGAAAGATTCATTCTCTACATATACTAAAGAATTATTAGAGGAAGCATTGAATAGTGGTAAAAGGCCAAGTATTTTAAGTGATGAAATTAAAATAATTGAATTAAATTTTGGTACAATTGCACCAAATTTCCAAATACTTGAAATTGGTGATTTAGGTGTTGATAAATTTAGAGGTATTTTCCAATTTAAATATTATGGTGATGCATTTATAACTGTTAAAACCAAAATTAGTGCAAGTTTATTGAAAAATTATAATAATAATATTGATCAAAAATTGGAATTTATTAAACCAAAATTTATTGTAAGTGATTGTGATTTTGATATACCATTAAATTTAACATTAAGTAATTTCCAAATGAGTTCAATTATTATAATTGTTTTCAGTAAAAGTAAAGGATTGACATTAGTTTTCAAGAATGATCCATTGGAAAATATTGATGTTAATTCAACATTTGATAAAATTACTCCAATTGCTAATTTTTTACAAAAGAAGATTGAAAGTCAAATAAGTGATATTTTCAAAGAATTTTTACCAAGTTTACTTTATAAATTTAGTCTTAAATATACAACACAATCATTTGATCAATTTCATAAAGATTTACTTATTGAGGAACAAGAAGATGATTTTAATAAAAGAAAGAATAAAATATTATTGAAGGAATTAGATCCTGAAAATCCTTTTAGAATTTCACCTGGTAGTTTAATGAGAAGTACAAGACTATCAAGTATTAGACAAACATTAAGTTTAGGTAATGGAATTGATAAATTATCATGTGATAGATTTAATAAAAATATAATTACAAAGGCATATTTAAATATAATTATTAATAATTCAAATAATTTTAGTAATTATAATAGAATTGATCTTAATGAAGAAGATTTTAGTTATGGTGATATTAATGATAAATTAGGATTTATTAAAAATTTCCAAAATAAAGCATTTTTGAAAACTTCAAATCATAAACCAAAGAGAAGAGTTATTAAAATGAATGTTAAGAAAAAGGAAGTAGTTAATGAAAATTGTGCAATAATTGATGATGAAGAGGAAGTGGAGGATACAATTAAATCAATTCCAATGAATAATAGTGAATCTAACAAATCTAGACGTGCTTCATCAAGAAGACAAAGTTCAATACCATCATCAGTATCATCACGACGTCCATCATCAACTATTAAACGTACATTACAAACCAATGAAGCGGTAAAGGTGATTACAGGTACTTCCACTTCAACCAATGATACAACTAATCCTGATGAAAAGGAAATACGAAGACGTGTTGCTAAATTAGATAGATTAGTTGAACAACGTAAACGTCGAATAAATAATAATAATGTAGTTACTGCACCACCACCATATTCACTATAAACCAGTACATAACTTATATACCTAACTAACTGCTAAACATTCTCTTTTGTTCATCCCATTCACTTACAGTAAATACTTTCTGTGTAAAAGCATGAATTTCAGCAATTTCATCACGTAAAGCTGCATTAACTAATCTATGACGGGACAGTTTATTCTTACCTTGAAATATATCACTTACAATTATAACTGCAAATGCTTGTCCACAACCACCTGACATATCTTGTACCTCTACCTCTGTAGCTTGTAAACGTTCCTTAATTATTGCTGTTAATGATTCTGATGTTAACATTGATTGTTGTTTGTCTTTGAAAAGAAGAGTATATGTAGTTAATGGTGGAAAAAAAATACTTTGTATAGTAATCATAATTTGTTGTTTCTTTATAGGACAAGATCAACATGTCAGGTTTAAGTAAGAGTTCATTACAGAAGGTTGTTACTGTATTGGAGGAATTGTATCCTCTTAAATATGCTAATCATATTTGGGATAATACAGGTTTATTAGTTGATAGTAGTAATATTAATGGTAAGGATACTTGTGCAAATATTATGTTAGCAATTGATTTGACTGAATCAGTTGCAGATGAAGCAATTGCTAATAATATTAATATTATAGTTGCATATCATCCATTCTTATTTCGTAAATTTAATAAAATTACACCGGATTATAATAGTCAACATAGATCATTAATCAAATTAATTCAAAATAATATAAGTGTTTATTCACCACATACAGCAGTTGATGCTGCAATTAATGGTGTTAATGATTGGTTAGCTAAGGGTGTTACACAAGGGGATATCACTACAGAGGTTATTGAAAAAGATGTTTCTAATGATAATATAGGTATGGGTAGAATTGTTACTTTGGCCAAACCATTATCATTAATGGAAATTGTCAAGAATATTAAGAACTCATTAGGTATTGAATATGTTCAATTGATTACACCTAATAAGGATACAATTATTAAAAGAATAGCTCTCTGTGCAGGTAGTGGTAGTGGAGTATTTGATAATATTAATGATAATGAATCAATTGATCTTTATTATACAGGTGAATTATCACATCATGAACAATTAGCTTATTTAACTAATAATAAATCAGTTATTCTTTGTGGACATTCAAATACTGAGAGAGGTTATCTTAAAGTAATGAAAGAGTTATTGTCTAGTAAAATTAATGGTAATGTTATTATATCAGAAAAAGATTCTTCACCATTTATCACTGTATAATCCATCGATTAAGTAATTTATGTTTAATTTTCCAATTTTCTTATAGTTATTACTGTGACTTCTTTTATTCAACTTCTGTATCATATAACACACAATGATTAATCGTAATGATCATACGGTTGATGAGGAAGCTGATATTGGATTGGCAAAGATAACTAATAAGAGACATATTTTCAAAAAATTACACCATAGAAAGCACAAAGGTAATGTAACTAATGACAATACTCCGGATATTCATTCATTGAATATGATGAAGGATGATTCAAGGTATAGTCAAAGTACAATGATTCAACGTTCATCTACTACACCCGTTGATTCAGTATATAATCATATTAATCCAACATCTCCAACTCATTCAATTATATCAAATACAAATTCAACAATTAATACAAATATAAATACCAATAATAATACCAATACAGCTACAAGGAATAAATTATTTAAATTTACAAAGAAAGCATCTAAAATTGCAAGTGATATTGCATTTGGTAATGCATTTACAGAAGATTCAGTTCATTATAGTCCTTATATTCCACAATTTAATCCTCAAAAACATTATGAATATCAACATTTAAGAAGTAATAATAATAGTAATAATAATGCAAATTCCAATACAAATACTAATACACTCAGTTTAATTAATCAAAGGCAAAATCTTAAACAACAATTGTATTTAGAATATCATACACAGCTGAGAAATGTAATGACATTAGCTAGAACTCATAGTATGGAATTTTATCTTGATTATCTTAGATTTTTCTTAAATTATATGGATGAAGCTGAGAAGAATGATCCTTTTATTTATTCAAATACAAGAAATTCATTTTGGAATCAATGGTTTGTTAAATATTTAATTAAAATAAGGAATATATTGGATGATGAAAATAATTATAATAATTATAATAATGATACTACTACTGATGATACTCATAGTATGAATACTTCTAAAAGTAATGAATATATGGAAAATAATGATGAATTAACAACTTTAAAGGAATTGAATAATGAAATTGAAGAAATTAAATCAAAGATACAGAATATACCAACAATTGATCAAATTGATAAAGAAACTTTCCAAGATCGTAGAATTTTATTACTTTTACTTTGGCAAAATCAAATATTATACAATTTATCTAATCAAAAGCAAGTTTTAACAAATTTACTTTCAAAACAGGGAAATACTTATAATTCTAATAATAATAATGGAGAAATTTGTATTATAACAACTAATAGAATTAAACCTTTTAATAATAAACCTGATGAATGTTTACCAAAATTACTTAAAAATCATTTATTCCCATCAAAATTAGAATTAATTGATGGTTGGCAATTAAGGCATGATTTTCCTGATTATAAAACTAATCTGATTAATATTGCTGATAGATTTCAAACAATTTTAAATCTGAATAATACAAGTTATTTACCAATTGATATTTTACAACAATATCCTCATTTTAATGATTATGTTTTCCTTTCAGAAGATTTTGTTAATAATAAATTAGATAATAAGGAGAAAGATTTTTTAACTAATTATTCATCATTTATTGTACCTTCAATTAATAAATTACCATTTAGGGATAATTCACAATGTTTAGTTTATACACCTGATATAACGAGATTAGTTAAAAATGAAAATGATATTAAAAATGGATTAAATGAAATTTATAGAGTTTTGAAAAATGGTGGTTCAATTTCATTAATTTTATTTGATATTTCAACTTATAAACATTCATCAAATTTAGAACATAATGTTTATTTATCTGAATATATTCAAATTTATATTAATTTTTTAATTTCTAAAATTTCAAATATGACAACAATTACTGAAATAATATTAAATATTTTAAGGGAGAAAAATTTTAAAAATATTAAATTTACTAAACTGGGTATACCTGTAATTGATTATAATGAAGGTTTGAATAGTAATAAGGATAAGGATAATAAAAATCATAATAATAAAATTGATAATGTTGTTGATCAACAAAAGGAACATGAAAATTCTTCATCAACTAGTAACTCTAATGAATCAACAATTCCAATTCCAATACCTAAAATTAAATCAAGCAGTAGTTTAAGTAATGTTACCACTAGTAATACTCAGCATGAAGAAAATTCTAATAATTCAACAATCAAATCAAATTCTAATTCAACAGCAAATTCCAATTCTAATTTAACACTTATCAAAAGTAAGAAGAATAGTTCAAGTAATTCAATTTCATTAAAATTACAGAGATCATCATCAAGATTAAGTGATTCATATACGAGTACTAGAACTCCAATTAATATTCAACCAACTAATTCATTAGGATCTAAACCAATTGAACAAGAAGTTGATGAACAAGAAATTATTCAAGAACCAGAATTTGATGAAAATAATGAACATCAAAGAGAAATTGAATCAAGTAAAACTAATTCATCATTACCAACAATTGCAGATCAACCAATTGCATCAATGTATGCAATGTTTTCATCATTCTTAGATTTCTTAAGAATTTCCCATGTAAGTAAATTAAATTCATGGATTAATAATCCCCAAGAGTATAAATTACCACCAAATGAAATAATTGAAATTTTGAAAATTTGGATTGATTGGAAATTAAATAATATTAATGGTGAAAAATTACATAAAATTATAATTAAAAGGTTAATTGAAAATGTTGATAATGAAGGTTATGATAATGAATTGGGTGTTAGATTATTTAATAATAATAACGGTGATGTTTGGATCAATAATGGTAGTTTAGAGGAAGTTGAAAATTATTATAATTCATGGAATTCATCATTTAGTGATGGCTTAATTGTTGGTCTTGATACATTGATGTTAGTTACAGCGGAGAAATAGGTAATGTATTTTTTGTACTATAAGTTTATAATAAATAAATAAATAAA
>JAJMAS010000218.1:0-12794 GCA_030565065.1 Pichia cephalocereana | reverse complement strand
TCAGTAAACCGTCCGGTCTATTCAGTACCTCTGACCTGGACCACTACTTTCGATACAATCACTACAAAGCTAATAAATATACGGTATAATCAATAACATAACTATCTATACATTTACATTCAGCCAATACGAGATAAGATAATTCTAATGATGTAATAAACACTAAGTAAACAATCTCGCTAATAGTAAAAAAATCAAAAATATTTAAATTTCACCATAATAAAATAAAATAAACGTTTAATCTTTCTTCCATGTGGAAGATTGATCTATAGATATATAGAGATAGATAGTATATTAAATATATTATAGCAATGCTTAGATCATTGAAAAATATTAATAATTCCACAATATCATTAAAAAAAAGTACGAGTAAAGTATTTTATAGTACATCAATTGATCCATATACTGATAAAGTTAACAAGGCTAGATTTGATTGTATTGATCAATTACAAAAGGCAGATCCATCATCATTATTTATTTCAAAACTTTATCCTGAATATTTAAGAGATGCATTTATTGCATTTAAATCTTTTAATTTAGAATTAAGTAAAATTTCATTCGGTTTTCAACCTGGTGCAACTGCTAAATCAAAAGAATTTAATAATTTGAAATTTCATTTTTGGTTACAACAATTAGATAAATGTAGTAATTTATCATTATCAAATGCATCACAAATCATTCTTGATATTAATGAACCATGTACAATTTTATTATCTGATATAATTTTAAAAGAATTAAAATTTAATATTGAAATGTTAAAACAAATGGTTCATAGTCATCAACATTTTTATAATAATAATTCATCAAATGGTTTTAATAATTTAGATGAAATTTGTTCCTTTGGTGAAGGTACTCAATCACAAATAAATTATCTTTTACAATCAATTTTATTATCACCTCAATTAAAAGGATTTTCAGATATTGGTATTGAATTATTAGAATTACCACATTCAAATTCAAATAATTTAAGAAATAATTTAACTGATATAAGTGCACATTTAGGTCAAGCAACATCAATTGGTTCATTCCTTATTGCATTAAAATATTTTGCTGAAAGGAAACAATCATTAATGTTACCAATTGATTGTCTTACTAAATATAGATTATCAGAAGAAAATTGTTTAAGATATTTACAAGGTGGTTATCAAGATATTTCTGATATTGAAGAAATTAAAGAAAAAATCAATAATGTTGTATTTGATGTTGCAACATTAGCAAATGATCATATAATATCAGCTAGAAGTAAACTTGAAACTGCTAAATCAGATATAATTCAAATTGCAAATGATAATAATAGGAAAGATTTACTCAATTGTAAAAAATCATTCCCTGAATGTTTCTTTTTACCTTATATGTCAGGTATACCAACAATAATGTATCTGGAAAGACTTGAAAAGCATAATTTTGATGTATTACATCCAGGATTACAACAAAAGGAATGGCGTTTAGCATTCCGTACATGGAATGCAGATCGTACTCGTTCATTCTAGTGTTATACTCCACTACTATTCTACTACTATTCTATACTATTCTACATAACTTATAACTTCTCTGTACATATTATACATACATGCATTCATTAACATACCTTATATAAACACTAACAACATGAAAATTTGTCGTTAACAAAAATTCTCGCCCTCTTAAAAAATTCAGTTGCTTAATTAACACATCGATCAATCTTTGACATTGTTTTGATTATAGGTATACTAATCTATTTCTTTTGATCAATCAAATACTATAGACTGAATTAGATGACCTCTGTGGATACAGAGACATTGGAGTCTTTAAAGTACACCTCATCATCATTATCTAAAATGAATATAATGGATCCACTTGCCTTTGTTATTCAAGAATCAACTTTTATTCTATCAGCAATGCGAAAGGACAACAAATCAAATTCAAATCCTTTTGCTGCAATTTTATTAAATCAATTCTTAAATGATACAAGTTCAAATTCAACCTCATATGATGAAGAATCCCTGAATTTAAGCTCAATTCCAAATAGATTAAAAGATAATAACAATAATTCAAATGCTCATCATAAGTCAATCAATAATTTGAATATTAATAGCAATAATAATAATAAATCTTTTAAATCAAAGGATGATGATCATTTTATTTCTGGGTTTGTGGAATTACGTTCAATCTTATCTCAAACTAATGATATCTCATTGATTGATATAATCACTCTATTACAACCTTTCTTAGTTGTTATTAAATCTCCTTCAACATCTTGTTATATTACTGATTTAGCCGTTTCTTCATTATACAAATTCTTCAATTATAATATAGTTAATAAAGATCAATCAAATATAGTTCAAGCATTATCTCAAATAGTTTCAACTTTAGCTCATTGTAGATTTGAAGGGGCAGATCAAACTCATGATGATTTATTATTAGTTAAAATTATCCAATTATTAGAATTTTTAGTAACTTCAGATTTAAATAATTATCTTACAAATGATTCAATGTATGAAATTGTTTCAACTTGTTTCTCATTAGCAATCAATACAAGAAGAAGAGATATGTTAAGAAGTTCAGCTGAAAATTCGTTATTGAAAATTACCGAAATTCTATTTAGTAAATTGAAAAATTTAGAATCAAAACCTGAAATTGATCATAATACTAAAAGTGCAGCTCAACTAGAATTTAATAATGAATCATTACATGTTGATACAATTGGTAGATCAACTCCAACACCTTCAGATATACAACTTAATGAAGAAGAAAAAGATAGTAGTGATAACAACAAAACTATAGAAAAAGAATTAGAAACACAAGTGGAAGAGGAGAAGAAGGATGATGAAGAAGAAGATAAAGAATCAAATGTTAATGAAATCATAGATCAGACATCAGAATCTTCAGATGAATTACCATTATCAAATATTAATGATGATAATACTGATCTGTCTCCTTATGGAATTCCTTGTATGAGAGAATTCTTAAATCATACAGTTGATATCTTATTACCTGAAAATAGATATAGATTTACAGAAAGTACAAGAGTTTTATCATTAGAAATTCTTATTAGAATAATAGAAGTTACAGGTATTCATATTACAAAACATTCACAATTATTTTCCTTATTTGCAGATAATTGTTGTCATCATATTGTTCAAATAATTCAAAATAATGAATCAACTGCCTTAGTTAACTTATCAATGAGATTATTTTTAGATTTTTCAATTAATTATCCAAATCATTTGAAAGTTCAATTAGAATTAATGTTAACGACCATTATAAATTCAATTATATCAGATGAAAATATTGTTAATGATGAATTAAATAAATTTAATGATTCAGTTTTTGAAATGTCTAAAAAGGGTAAATTTGAGACTAATTCAGTAACAGAATATGAAATTAATGAATTAAAGAAAAAATTTGAAAATGGTAAAAATATTCAAACAAAAGAATTTTTAATTGAAGCTTTAAGTATTTTATGGTGTAGATCACCATATTTATTTATTAATTTATTCAAATCTTATGATTGTGATCTTGAAAGAGTTGATTTATCGAACAAATTAATTAAATTATTATGTAGATTATCATACTCAGATGTTTCATTACTAATCACTTCAAATGTTCCACCAATCTGTTTAGATGGTGTTTTATCATTTGTTAATGGTATATATGATAGAATTAAAATTGGTATGGTTGAGAATATTAATTTAGATGAATATAGTAAAAATAATTTACTAATTCAACAATATAATAAAAAATCAGATTTTATATCAAGTGTTCAAAAATGGAATGAGAAACCAGAAAAAGGTTTAATAGCATTACATGAAAAAGGTTTTTTAGATGATCCAAACGATGATAAAGAAGTTGCATTATTCTTATTTACTAATTCTGGTAGAGTTGATAAGAAAAAATTAGGTGAATTATTAGCAAAACCTGCAAAATTAAATTTATTAAAAGAGTTTGTTGGATTATTAGACTTTAAAAATTTAAGACCCGATGAATCTTTAAGAATTTTATTGAATTATTTTAGATTACCTGGTGAAGCACAACAAATTGACAGAATTATATCAACTTTCAATGATAGATATATTCATTGTCAAGATTCAAATGATGAAGCAGATGAACAAAATAAATTAAATGGAGATAGAGATAGAGATGGAGAGGAAGAGGAAGAAGAAAAAGTTTTACCTGATGCAGATGCAATGTTTGTTTTATCATTCTCACTTATTATGTTAAATACAGATTTACATAATCCAAATATCAAAAAACCAATGACTTTAGAGGATTATCAAAGAAACTTACGTGGCTGTTATAGAGGTAAAAATTTCCCTGTTTGGTATACTGAAAAAATGTATAATAGTATCAAAGAGAAAGAAATTATTATGCCTGAGGAACATAAAGGTACAGCAAAATGGTTTGAAAATATTTGGCATTCACTAATTGCAGAACAAGAAAGTAAAAAGGCAAATGAATTAAACACTTCCATATTTGATGAATTATGGACAACAGATAATGGTTGTGATATTGGTGAATTATTATCATTTGATAAAATCTTATTTCAAAATAATTACAAAAATTTAATAAGTACATTAGTTATAATGTTTGATGATGCAACTAATGATAGTGTTATAACTAAGATGATGTCAACTATTGAAAAATGTGCAGCAATCGCAATTTATTTTGGATTAGAAGATATAGTTGATTCAATTATTGAAATTACATCACATTTATCAACTTTAACAGGTGTTAAAAAATCAGAATTTGCCAATGAAAGTAGAGATATTTTGCCATTAATTGAAATTAATGATGAAAGTGATAAATTAAAATCAATTTATGTTTGTGATCTTACAATTTTATTTGGTCGTGATTATCGTGCACAATTAAGTTTGATTGTTTTATTTAGAGTTTTGAAAAGATATAATTATAAAGTTACAAAAGGTTGGTATTATTCAGTAAAGGCAATTTTGAAATTATTTGAAATTGGATTAATTGATCCAAATATTTTCATTGATTTCCAAAAATCATTGAATTTTGAAAATTTGAGGAAACCTGAACCTGAATATAAATTAAATAAATCTGATGTTTTCAAAGACAATGGATTATTTTCAACTTTTTCATCTTATTTAAAAGTATTATCTGCTGAAACTTTAGAACCAACTCATGAAGAAATTGAAATTTCCATTTATGCAATTGATTTTGTTAAAACACTTAATATTAATAATTTATTTTTAAATGTTTTAAGAAATACTAATGATGTTGATAGTATGAATAAGTTAGTTCAAATTTTAGTCGCATTATTACCAAATAAAAACGATCAAACCAATAGATATTATGTTGATGAGGTATTATTATTATTAGAATCAATTGTTAGCTATTTAGTTGTATCCAAGAATCAAAAACTCATCCATCAAGTTATTAATAAATGTGATTCATTAATTGAAAATGATACTAGTGAAATGAAAATGTCAACAGTTTGTAGAATTTTATCATATAAATTTATTTTGATCAATGAAGGATTGGTTAAGAATGAAAACAATATTAAATTATTACACTCCACATTCAATAAAATTACATCATTTACTACATCCTCAAGAGAATCATTCACTAAACATGGCTTTAATATTTTAATTCCATTAGAGAAATTAATACTTCATGAAGATAATTGGTGTTGTAAAGAAGTTATATACGATAGTCAATATTGGATTATTTTGAGAATTATTGCATCATTACCAAAAAATACCAATTATGTATTTCAATTCATTTCTGAAATTGTTAAGAAACATTCAAAATTAATCAATTATAACAATTATATGGATATTTTAGGATTACTAGATGAAATTTCAGCAGTTGGTGCATATGGTGCACAATGGGAACATGAATATGATAAATTAGTTGATAGTGGACTTAAAGTTGAAAACAAACAAAATCCTTATCAAGAATTAGTTGATATTGGATTAAATTCCATTACTTTAACAAGTGAATTAAGTGATGTTATTTTAAATAATGAAAGTTTCCAAGAATCAATTGATGAAAGAAAAGAAAAGGGACAGGAAGTTATTTCACCATGGTATCCATTGATTGAAGCAATTTCCCATCAATGCTATAATCCATGTAGACAATTAAGAAATCAAGCATTAAATACCTTAAGTAATTTATTAATTTCTAACAAAAATATACCAATTAATGAATTATCATTAGATAAAATAATAGATGCATCATGTTTAAGATTATTAATTGAATTAATGAAACCTGAAGTTAATGGTACAGATGTTAAAGGTATGATTAAAACTCAACGTGATGTTATCGGACTTGCATGTAAAATTATTTTAAATCATGATGAAATTAAGAAATTAGGAAATATAATTGAAAAAATATTTGCATTAACTGGTCAATTAATACAGAAAAACAGAAACATTTATCCAAATTCTGGTCATGAAGATGAAATAATTGAAATGCTACGTAATTTATTAATGATTAGAAGTGAAGATATTGATTTAGTTACTTTAAAGGGTTATAAAATGGATAGTGCTTTAAAGAAAGTTGTTGAACAGGTCATTCAAGAAACTAAAAATCAAGAGAAACCAACAGGCGATCTTGAACCAAAAGAATAGATTTATTATAAGGTAAATCTTATTGTATAAAATGTAAATGTATAGTGAACCTATTAATATTTAAAGAACAAACTTATATCAAGAAATCTCAAAAAATATTTCAACAGTTTTGCTGCATATTTTTTTTCCCAATTCTATCATTATTTTATTAGATTATTGAAATACAATATACTCATTCTTTTGGGCTTATCTTATCACATAATCAGAGAAAATACTATCATATATATAGAAAGAAAAGGAAATGTTTGGTTCAGCAGATAATTCTCAAACAAATGCAGAGCCCATACCCAATTTAAACGGTTCCGCAAACGGACTCTCAAATCGATCTACACAGGTAGTATCTGCATCATCTGCAAGTATACGTGCATTATTATTACAATTAACATCAATATATATCAGAACACCAGCCAAATTATTTCGACCGGCAAGATTTGATTATCTGACAGTTCCAAGAATGATATTTGCAAATGAATTAGCTGGTAAACCATATCATATTTTCACACATTCAAGTCCTGCAATTTTATATCAATCAGTACGACGATTAGGTTGGCAATTCATACCAAATCAAGTATTACCTCCATTAATTGCAAATTCTGCAATTGGTGTTATATTATATTCAACATATCTTACATTATTACAACATTTTACAAGTGATAGAGGATGGACATGGTCATATACCGGTGTTAAGGGTAAAGGTACTGAACATTGGTATTCATGGATGTTAACATTTTATGATTCATTTAGAGCTGGATTTATAGCAGGTGCAATTAGTAGTATTGCAGCAAGTCCAATTGATGCATTATATTCACGTTCAAGTTATGCAGAATTAGTTGATAGTACTGTTAAAGATCAAGGATTATATAAATATGCATGGGGTAAATTAAAGAGTATTGGAATTGTTGGTATATTTGCAGGTTTTTGGCTTAATTTAATTAAAGAATCTTTTGGATTTGGATCATATTTTGCAGTTTTTGAAGTCGTTAAAAGTAAAGGTTATAGTTCAACAAAGGGAGTTATCGATTTGTTTGATAGAGTAAGAGGTTTGGAAATTGATCCAAATGATGTTAATAATAGAAAATCTGCAAAAGCCTTACAATTAACATTTGTATTATTTGCAGGTGCATCAGCTGCAAGTGCACTGATTGGTATTCAATATCCACTTACTAAAATTCAAAAAATTCATTTAGCAAGATTAGAGGCATTAGATATTTTCAATGAAACAAACAAAATAAAGACTTCAAAATGGTTTAAACTTTATTATAATTCATATAAGCAAACATTGGATATATTATGTGCACGTAAGCTTAAATCTGGTATGACATGGCCTTCATTTTTGTATAAAGGTTTTACAAGATACACATTGACAAGTATACCTGCTACATCTATAGGATTACTTGTATTTGAAATTACAAGACAAAAACTAACAATTGAATTACAAGAAGACTTAAAGGGCACTCTGGAAGCTTAATAGACAGAAAATACATTCTATAATTCATTTTTTTTTCATTATTTTTAATATATAGATGATCTATACATATACCATTATTAATTATTAAGCTTTTGTAAATAAGCATCCCAACCAGTTTTTTGATATCTAATTGATTGTTCAATTGGATCTCTACCTTGACCATATAAACCTCTACCAACAATAATGATATCAGTACCAGTTTTAATAACTTCATCAACAGTTCTATATTGTTGACCTAAAGCATCACCTTTATCATCTAAACCAACACCAGGAGTCATTATAATCCAATCGAAACCTTCATCTTTACCACCCATATCTTTTTGAGCAATAAAACCAATAACGAATTCTTTATCAGATTTTGCAATTTCAACAGTTTTTTTGGTATATTCACCATAAGCTAATGAACCTTTTGAAGATAATTCTGCTAACATTAATAAACCTCTTGGTTCATCAGTTGTTTCTTGAGCTGCTTGTTTTAAACCTGAGACAATACCTGCACCAGTAACACCATGAGCATTAGTAATATCAGCCCATGAAGCAATACGGAAAACACCTGATTTATATTGATTTTTAACAGTATTACCAATATCAGCAAATTTTCTATCTTCAAAAATGAGGAAATTATGCTTTTTAGCTAATTCCTTTAATGGATTAATAGTTCTTTCATATGTAAAATCTGAAATTATATCAATATGAGTTTTAACAAGACAAATATAAGGACCAATTTTATCTAAAATTGATAAAAGTTCTTCAGTATTTGTTATATCAAGTGAAGCACAAAGATTTGTCTTTTTTGCTTCCATAATGGAAAACAAACGTCTTGCAACAGGAGAGTTGTGTGATTGTGCTCTTTCAGCGTATGAAGCCATTGTTAGTTGCGTATGTGATAGTGAATTCTAACTTCAATAATATAAAAAAAACTAAATTATGAAAATATTCATGTAATGAAAGTGAAAAAACAAAAAAAAAATTAAATTTCCTAATAAGGAAACAGTCCAAGCCACCGACCCATCGACCCCGAAGCTATAAAAACACTATAACATCAGAACACCAATTATGTAATAAATTAAATTAACAAATTGAAAAATTCACTGAAATTTCAACTTTTACTATTACTACTTTAATGCTAAGAAGGGATTGGTACTGGTTTATTAAGTGTTTATCTTTTGTTAGAAATCAAATAACAACAAAACACTTATAATGGATCAACTTAACTATAATGAACAACAACAATTTCAAAAGATTGTTGAACAAAAGCAAATGGCTGATTTTATGAGACTTTATACATCTCTTGTCGATAGATGTTTTAATGATTGTGTTAATGACTTCACTTCTGAAAAACTTACCGACAGAGAAAACTCATGTTTAACTAAATGTGCAGAAAAATTCTTAAAACATAGTGAAAGAGTTGGTACTAGATTCCAAGAACAAAATCAAAAATTAATGTCCCAAATGAGACAATAGATAAATAGATAATTTGAACTCTTTTCGGATTAATGTCTTCTTTACTTATACTTGTTCATAATGATATATAATTAAAATTATAATCAAAAATTTATTGTTGATTGTCTTTTTATAACTGTTTAAAAAATTATCTTAAAGTTATATTATACACTAAATTTACATAATAATTTCCTGTACTTTTCTATGTGTACCAATGTCGGATTTAATAGTAATAAAAATCAATTCTATTAAATTGGAGGAGATTCTCAAGTCTAAATGAAACCATTGTAGATCCCACAGTTCCTAAAATTCAA
The DNA here is from genome assembly GCA_030565065.1 of Pichia cephalocereana. Lineage (NCBI taxonomy): Eukaryota > Fungi > Ascomycota > Pichiomycetes > Pichiales > Pichiaceae > Pichia > Pichia cephalocereana. Next base: position 2,994 of record JAJMAS010000218.1, on the reverse strand, counting down.
ATCACAATATCAGATATTCTCCTTCAGCATTGCAATTAAACTATCCCATTCCTTCATCATATCTAATACACTTTCATAAATATCACCATCAGTTGTATCATTATACATAATTGCATTGGTAAACATTATTTGCATATTTAATTCTAATTCTTTAATTGTAGTTATTTTACCACTTTTAATCATACGTACAATACTTTTTAAATCAACTGGCTTTTTAATAAGTTTATAATATTCTGGTTCTTCATCTTTATTAACAGGATGAAGAAACATTGATGCAATTCTATGAGATGATATATTGGTTATTAATTGTGTTGATAATTGAAGAAATTTCTTACTTAATATAGGTTCTTTAACTTCAACTGATTCCTTTATATCTTTGGTGTCTTTTTCTTTCACATCATCATCTTTAAAGTCTTTGTCTTTGGTAGCATGTTCATCAGTCTTCTCATTTTCTTTTTCCTTCTCCTTTTCCTTCTCCTTTTCTAACTCTATTATACTACTTCTTCTAGTTCTAGGTCTAATTTGAACAACTGGTTTTTCTTCAACTTCCGTATCAGGTTTTGGTTCTACAACCACTTCCTTCTCTGCTGGCTTTATCTTTTTAGGAGATTTCTCTACTTCTTCTTCAAGTTTATGTTTAACAGCAGAGCGTGTTTTATGTGCAATATTTTCATCATCATTTTCTTGTTTCTCTTTTGATTTATCAGTATCTTCCACTATGTCGGACATAGATTCAGGTGCATCTACAAAAACATCTTTCTTTTCGTCTTCACTAATTAGTGCTTTGTTATTATCATCTTTAATTTCCTTGTTAGTTTCTGTGTTGCTTTCTGTATTGACATCCTTGATGTTTTCTTTGACATTTTCCTTGACATTTTCCTTGATTTTTTCTTTACTATTTTCCTTAACATTTTCCTTAACAATCTCCTTATTTTTGTCCACTACTGGATTCACCTTAACATTAGCCTTTTCAATTTCTTTGGTTTCTACAGGTGTCACAGATGGAGAAATAGATTTATCAGTAAAATTTTTACCAGAAGTACCAGTACTTCTTTTTCTTTTCAAATCCTTCAAAAATTCTTCATATAATACACTATCATCCATTTTACCATTTTCAATATTAGTAATCTCTGATTTCTTAGCTTTCCATTTAGTCTCTAATTCATCAACTTCCTTTAAAGCAGTATTTTTATAAGAATTTAATAATTTGATTAATCTATCCTTAACAAAATTTAGATCAATAAATTTACTTAATTTGAATAACATTGTATTAGGTACTTGTTGTATAACTTGTTCATTTCTACCTCTTTCGTCTCTCAGTGTTAAAGATTCAGTTAATATTTGAATTAATTGAACGGGACTAACGGGTCCTTTATTATTATTATGATTTGTATTAAGATAACCTGCAACATCTAAAAAATCAAAATCAGGATTAACTAAAGGATTTGAATTAATCATTCTCTGTAATTGAATTATATTGAAACTAACATCTTTTTTCTCAGTTTGTTGTGCAGCTGCCATATACAGACTATAGATATGTTGTAATGTAACAATTTTTTGCAGTGGAGTAATTCTATCATACAGTTCTTGCATTTCCTGTGCTGTTGGCATTTTTGAAGGTCTCGCACGAGGTTTAGCTGCAGTGGTATTAGCATTAGCAGCATTAGCAGCAGCAGTAGTAGCAGTATTTGTAGTATTTGTAGTATTAGCAGTAGTAGCAGCTGCCGCTGCAGCAGGTTTCCCACTCATTATATCTATCTCCCTTACCGATTGTAAAAGAAGAAGTATCACCTTAAAGAACTGGTAAATTGCAAAATTATGAAAATTTGATGATGTAAACAATTTGAGGCTCATTACTTTTTTCGTTTCTTTTGCTACCACTTCTTTCTTTCTACATCAATTGGTTTTGATCAACTGGGGAGGGGGGGGGGGATAGATGATGGCATCGGCGAGTTAATAGTTGCTATGGTTTTACTATACAGTTACTTATTTCTATATTTAACTGATTAGTAAGAGTACAGTAGATCGATTCTTAAAATAGTTACAAAAGAATTTAACGAAGCTTTGAAGAATGACACTTTTTGAGTATTTAAAGGGATAATTGAAAATTATGAATGGTTACCAAGAGATGGAACAGATATTTTTCATAATGGAAAAGTTGTATGGGAGAAATCTAACTTTAAAAAGATATTGCAGTATCTTTTTAGCTTTTGTGTTGGTTGAAAAACTAAGTTATTGACAAAAATTAACCAATTGTTTAAAACTGTTTGGTTAACTAAAGTGGTTTGGTTTAGATGGGAAGTGGTCATTCTGACCTGTTAAAAGAACATGTATGTTGAATATTAATGCATTTTGTGGTCATAAAAATCATCAGAATAATAAGCTTCACAAGTTTCATCATCACTTAACTTGAATTGAAATTTCTTTAAGACAGCATCAACAACGTTACAACCTAACGGTTTATCATTTAAATTGAGTAATTTGAAAAATTTGAGTTTCATACTATTTGAAAACTTTGGTTTCAAATAAGGCATCATTGGAGAACCATCTTTATAATTAGTAATTAAACTCATTTGATAATTGCAACAAACACTTTTAGGATCAAAGAATTGGAGGAAGTATTGGTAATTTGCTTCAGAAAATCCCCAAATCTTCATTTTAACAGGAAAGAATTAGTGGTAGACACAACATGTAAGTCGTTTGCTGAAGTCCTATTTTGAATAACATCTTTATATTTTAACCAATGTATAAAATTCTAGAAATTAACTTCTGAACTTCCAACAAGTTATGTATTCATATATTTTGAAGTTGAATATTGAAATAACGTATTTGACCTTGTACTCGATTTTACTCTCACAACTTCTGATCCGATGGGCTCTATCTAAACAGAGTCAGCCATAGAGACTATCACAGAGCTTTACAGAGGTACAAGGTGCCAAAAAACAGACAAAACATAGATAAAAAGAAGAAGAAGAAGAAGAAGAAGAAGAAGAA
>JAJMAS010000217.1:0-12811 GCA_030565065.1 Pichia cephalocereana | reverse complement strand
TTTATCAACTTTATCAACTTTATCAACTTTATCAACTTTATCAGTCTTATCCACAATATCCTCATTCTTCCCACTTACTTTTTTTTTAGTAACTTCACGCACAGGAGTCCTCCTACTACGTGTAACAGCCATTTTCATCACTATCCACAGTGTCTTCCCTTAAAGAAAGTCGTATAATAACGTATAAAAAATAAAAATAAAAATAAAAAAATAAAATAAATAATAAAAAAACCCCAGTCACGTGATCCTCAACGTGCCAAATTTAATAGAGAATTTGCATGTGAAAATTTGTCATAATATTTAAATTTTATTAAGTGAGCCTCCTTATTTAATATTAATACTTAGTTGTTTCCTTTTATTTAACAATGAGTTGATTATATTATGGAGGTATTAGAAGGTCATTTATTTATTTTATCAGTATTTGCTCTTTAATCATGAGTGATAGTTTTGCTGCTCTCAGTGGGGATTTAAATGATGTTATTATAGATGATAATGTATCTTATGATAATATATCAGATTCTAATTCAATTCCACCAACAACTCCAAATTCTTTTACTCTTTTAAGAACTCCTTCATTAGATGGTATAACATTATTAGAATTACTTGAACCTTCAAATTTAAATATTAATTTAAAGAAAAGACGTGATAGTACTTATAAATGGGTTCAAAATTATTATAATGAAAAGAAAAATAAATTAAATTTAAATAAATTAAATATAAATATTTCAAATGATGATTTATCAAAATTGAAAAAGATTTTACATATGAGAATTGATAAAACTTATAAAGCAATTGATGAAACTCAAAAAGATTCAAAAACTGAAAAAATATTTTTTTCACTAACTGTTTATACAATTTTCTTCTTCGGTATATTAATTGGTAGTCATCCTCAATATGTTCATATATTTTATTCATTATTATTCATTTTATTAATGCCAATTAGATATTTAATGTATTATAAAATTGGTTATGGTTATTTCTTAGTCGATCTTTGTTATTTCGTTAATTTCCTATTGATGATTTATATTTGGATTTTCCCTGATAGTCAAATGCTTTATATTTCATGTTGTTCATTCTCTTGGGGGTCACTATCATTTGCTGTTGTAACTTGGAGGAATAAACTAGTTTTACATAGTATTGAAAAAATTACTTCAACTTTTATTCATGTTACACCTGCAATTATAATGTATGTTATAACTCATCAATTACCTTATGATTATAAATTAGTTAGATTCAATGGTTCAGTTAAATTGAAACAATGGGATATATTTTATGGTATAATTAACACTTCACTACTTTATTTTATTTGGCAATTAAGTTATCATTATTTTATTACAATTAGGAAAGCTGAAAAAATAAAGAATGGTAAAATGACTTCTTTTGAATATTTAAGAAAATCATTTGCAAAGAAACCAATTGGTAAATTCGTTAATTCATTACCTGAACCTTTTCCAGTTGTTGCATTTACTTTACTACAATACTTATATCAATTAGTTACAATGTCACTATGTCCATTACTCTATAAATATAAATACTTCTGTTCAGTTTTTGTGTCTCTAGTTTTCTTATCTGCAACTTACAATGGTGCTGCATATTATGTGGATTTCTATGGTAAGAAATTTGAGAAAGAAGTTTTGAAATTACAAAGAGAAATTGAACAATTACAAAGAGTTCGTGATGAAAATGATATAAAAGATAAAGAAAAATATGATAATAAAGATAATAATGATGATAATAAAGAAAATGACAAACATGATGATTTAAATGTTGAAAATTTAAAAAAATTGGATAATAATGATAATAATAGACAACAAACTCCTGTAACTGTTTATGAAGTGCTACAATAGACAAGAAAGTCTTTATGCTATGCAGTAAAATTATTTATACTATTATAAAGGTTGTTTTAGGATCAAGAAGTTACGGTGAATTATAGATCTATTTGACATTCAGTCTGTAAATGGTTAAAAAATTTACTTTTTTTTCCAACTTTTCTTTTTGTATATTGAATATCTATTTACTTTAAGTAAATAAATAATTTTAATTAGTATAGAATAGTTTTATGATCAACTCCAATATAGAAATAGAAAATAATACTGATACGAAAAGTGAAGGTTCAATAGTTAAAGAACCCAGTAGATAATATTATGTAATCAGTGATAAAAATTAACTTGAATTTGTTATATAAACAGTGGAAGTTTTCCACTAACAGTGTAATATACGTCATTTTATGCCACTATCTGAACTTGGTATCTTTAGAATCACAGAAAATACTTGGTAGTACAGGTATACAGCGCTATTTATCTAGGTATCAGCAGATCCGTTGCTGAGGGGTTTTACTTCTTGCATTCCAACTAAACTGGATGAAGTCCATAAAAATGAATTTATAAGGGAATGTGGGAGAATCTATGACACAAAGGACGTGCAATTTATGAAAATCTAAGAAACATCATATTATTAATTTTATCAAAAATCTTTTCAATGAAGTCATTATTATCAGAATTGACAGATTCCGCCATAACAGCTATAATAAGTCTTGTACCCTATAAGTACTTTCAAAGTTAATTGACATATCAGTTTTAATGATCTTGTTGTGTAATGGGAACTTTGATAACTTGGTAATAATCTCTAGTTCTTTCCATTTATTGATAGTTAAATATAATCAGGCTTGTTTAAATCAATTAAAAATTCTATACCAAAGCAGTACATGCCTTAAAACCAATTCAGAATTTCACAGATGTCAAAAATATTACTGAAAGTACTGGAGATGCACTTTGTGTTATCTGAATTGAAACCATCAATCTTGACAGTTTTACCAACTAAATCTTTAATAATATTAACTTCATCCATTGGGAGAGAGTGATGTTTGTCTTCATGACAAGTCTGTCTAATGCATCGTCAAAAATCAAGCATAGCTATTAAGTTCATCCATTGAAATCAAAATGTTGGTTTATTTTATCAAAAGTAACGGAGTTTAATTTAAGGAATTTCTTATAAGCTTGTTGAATAGTATTTGCATGTAATTCCCTTCTTGATGAAATAACAGGTTTACCATCTCTAACGAATTCACCAGTTTTAGCTTCATTCATTCCAACATCCTCATCAAGAACAATAAGTTCAGGGGTAGTATACCTTTGTTCAACAATGTTGGTTAAAGCATTTGATAAAAACCTAACCTCTTTATTGCTCTGAGTGAGAGCACCATGTTCGGTTTCACCCTTTGAGGTTGTTTGCTGAGATACTAATGTTAATAAAAATTCGTTCTATGTATAGAAGATATAAATGTTATATAATAAGTAAATAAGCTGGGGGTGAAACTGATCATGATGCTCTCCACCCAGAACAACATGGAGGTTGATACCACAGACTCAAATGAATCTTTAAATTGTACTGAAAATTCAACATTTATCTGATTTATATATCATTTAAATGGCTATAATATTAATAACAATACTAGCTAATACATATATGGTGATAACAATTCAGTGAAAAATGAAACCAACACTAATTACAATATTGGCAATAACGGTAACAACATTGATAACTCTTCCGATGGATACCATGGCATCGGACAAGAAATGGAAGACACTATTCAAAAATTGAAAAACGAATTAGACGGTATTAAAATTAGATTAAATAAAAATGAAAATATTTGTAATAGTAATGATGTTGATGAATTGAAAAAGGAATTATATTCATTACAAGATCAACACCAAAAGAAATTCAAAGAATTCCAAGATAATACTGATAAATATAGTGAAAAATTATTTCAAACATTAATGAAAGAGAAGAAGTATATCTAATTGATGATTTAAAAAAGGATAAAAACAAAATGCAGGATTCGATAAACGAATTTGGTAATAAATTTATATACGAAAAGAATAAGTTAGAAAATAAAATATACAGTGATTTTAATTTCGAACTTAAACAAAACAATCAGATTAATGATCAAAAATATGCACAACAAATTTTAGGTGAAGCTTTAGAAAGACAATTGAACGCATATAATCAAGACTTAAATGAAAAATTAAGAGAATATACCAATCAATTAAAGATAGATAACGATAAGGTATCAAAAATTATTGAATTTGAAAATGATAATATTATCAAATAAATAGATGAAAAAATCAAAAATGAAACTGAATCATTATCCAAGTCTTTGAACAAATATGAAAATTCTGTTGCTCAAGATAAGGATAATCTATTAAGGAATATTTGCATTAAATGGATAAGTATAGCGCTGAACTAAGGAACGATATGCATGATCATATGCAATTCATTATTGATGTATTAATTAAAAATTCTTAAGCAGATGATAATGATTTAAATATTGAAAATTTTATTGATGAAAATTACCAAAAAGTTGAACAGTTTATTAATTCTAAAAATGAAGATACTTATCAAAAATTTGATGGGTATGACGAATTAGATGAACATGAATTAAATGGATGAGAAAAATGATTGGTGCTTTATTAACCATAGCTGGAACAACTAGACCGGATATACAATATGCGGTAAATTATTTGGCAAGATTTGTGCTAACTCCAACTGATGAAATTATTGACCAAACAGGTAGAATTCTAAAATATTTAATTGCAACTGCTGAATTAAAATTGGAATATTAAAATAAACATGATATTTCATTAGTCAGTTAATAGTGATTGGTGATCACTCAGGTGACAAATCTGATTTTACCTTTATGAAAGGATCCATTTTCATGTATGCAAATGGTCCAATATCAAGGAAATCTAAGAAGGGAAAAGTATCACAAAGTTCAACAGATTCAGAAATTTTTGAGTGTTATACCAATGTGTAATATGTCTGTCAAATTAAGAAGATTAATCAAAGTTGTGTATGATTATGATTTGGAGACGCAAAATGCTTATGTTACAAATCAATTTGTTAAAAATATAGTGATTAACTGTTAAAAAATTAATACAGTTGAAAATATTGCAGATATACTTACTAAACCTGTCAAAGGCTCAACAATGAAATATCTAAGATCAAAGTTATTAAATTAATGCCTTAAAAATAAAATAAAAATAAATTGAAATAAAATATCTTGAAATTCATTACATTATGAAACTTAATTTGAATTATCCCAATCACCAGCATTTCGATGAAAATTTTGTCAGATATCTGAACGATATTCGACTTTAAAGAAACTCTTTTTGTTCATTTTTTTTTCATTCCTGTATAGAATATCTATCTACTATAAGTAAATATCCGAAGTTATCCTCTCTACCATCTTAAAATGAAAGAGAAAGAATGATACAATTCTTGTTTTTTTAAACGTATCAATCACAACTCAGATTTAAACAGTCAGTCAGATTTTTCGTACCAAGCTTTCTTTGGTCTAGGTAAAAATCACCAAACTGACTGTCCTTAATCCAGAGTGTATAACTTGTGAAAAGAATGAAAAAGAAGAAGAAGAAAGAAGTAGTAACCAACATTAAAGAAACGGCCGTTTTAAATTCTTTCTCACTTTAACATGAAAAATTTCAAAATTTCAAAAATTTTTTTTTCCACCAAGTGATAACAGTAACAACTTCTAACAATCAAGCAATGTTTGCAGCACGTTATGATCCAACTGGATCAAAGAATACCTCCACAGAGGAGAAGAAAGAATTACTTTTGAAGAAATTAAAAAATAAAAAGAATAATAAACAAAATGATGATATAATACCTGAGAAAGATCAAGATGGTGATATTCAAATGGAAATTCAAGATAATGAAATAGTGGAAGAAACAAATAATAAAAGAAAACGTGAAGAAATAGGATCTGATTCAGAGAATGATTCTTCTGATTCTAGTAATTTAGATTCAGATTCCGACTCAGATTCAGGATCTAGCTCCCCCCAAATACAGCAAGATGATAATATAAATATTAAAAATGCACATAAATCAGTGTTAACAAGATTTCAAAAAGTTATGAAGAAACAACCACTACTTAATGAACAAGATGAAGAAATAGAAGATCAAAATAAGGAACCAATTGAAGTTAAAGATGTTGCACCATTACCACAATTACAATTACCACGTGATAAACAATTATATTCACAAAAACATAAAAATCAAAATCTTGATTGGTTAACAAAACCTGCATATTATGATTCAACAACTACGAAACCTTTCATTGAATTTAAACCAAAAATTGAAGAAATTATATTGAAGAATTTGAAAAATGAATTTAAAATTGAGAATGCATTCTCTGTTCAAATTACATCAATTGAGGAATTATTAAAAGATTTAAAACGTAATAGATTAGATCCAACACCTAGGGGTGATTATTTAATAAATGCAGCAACTGGTTCAGGTAAAACATTATCATATCTAATACCAATTGTTCAACAATTATTAAATAATGGTAATAAGATTAAAGATTTAGGGTTAGATGCAATTATAATATTACCAACTAAACCATTAGTTCAACAAGTATATTCTGATTTACTGAAATTAACAAAAGGTACAGATATTAATATAATGGCATTGAAAAGTGGTGGTGATTTAAGTATTAATGAAGAAAATAAGAGACTTAAATCAAATTTAATTGATATACTAATTACAACGCCTGGTAGATTAGTTGAACATTTAAATTTAAATTCAATTAATTTACAAAATTTGAGATTTTTAGTAGTTGATGAAGCAGATAGATTATTAAATCAAAATTTCCAAGATTGGTGTGATTTATTAATGAACAAAATCGAAAATAATGATATTAATGATAACTATAATAATGATATTGATAAAATTTTCAAATTAAGATGTATCAAACTAGTTTTAAGTGCAACATTAACAACTAATAGTGAGAAATTAACACATTTAAGATTATTTAAACCAAGATTAGTTATTGTTAATAGTGATAATCAACAAGAATTATATCAATTACCTAAATCATTAAATGAAAAAGCTATAAGGATAACTGAAAAATTATCATACTATAAACCATTAATTTTATTAAACTTATTCAAATGGATTGATAAATTTGACAATAAATATAATAATTTTGGTATAATTTTCACTAAAAGTAATGAATCAACAATCAGATTGAATAAATTATTAAATGAATTGAATAAATCATTTGGATTGAATAATAAAATTGATTGTATTAATTCAATGATGAATAATCAAGAAAGAAATAAAATATTGAAAAATTTTGATGAAAGTGGAGGTATCTTAATTTGTACAGATTTATTAAGTAGAGGTATTAATTTAACAAGTATTAAATTTGTTATTAATTATGATTTACCAACATCAACAAAGGAATATGTTCATAGAATCGGTAGAACTGCTAGAGCTGGAAATTCAGGTAATGCAATTACATTATGTTATGGAGAGGGAGAGTTTAAATGGTTCAAAAAAGTTGTTTATTCAGGTAAACAGATTAATAGAAACAATAAAGAAATTACTGATATTAAATTTGTTAAGGATAAGAATGATATTAATAATGAAGGTAAGGAAAATGAGAATGATGATAATAGTGATATCTTTGAACTTAATTTATCAGATTCCGATAAGGAAATATATGAAAAATGTTTAAAAGATTTATAATTATAATTTTATAGATAATATATTTACAAGAATTTAGCTAAGTGAAAAAACTTATTTATTCCTTTGCTTGAGGTTTCTTTGCACCATATTTTGATCTTGAAGTTGCTCTATTTGCGACACCAGCTAAATCCATTGCACCTCTAACTAAATGATATTTAACACCAGGTAAATCTTGAGATCTACCACCTCTAACATAAACAACTGAATGTTCTTGACAATTATGTCCAATACCAGGTATATAAGCTGAAACAATTTCACCATTTGTTAATCTAACTCTAGCAGCTTTTCTTTGAGCAGAATTTGGTTTTTTTGGTTTTAAAATCATAACTCTCATAACAACACCTTTCTTAATTGGACAATTTTGTAAATGAGGAGACTTAGTTGCTCTTTCCTTCTTAGTTATTAAACCACGACCTTTCCTTTGTTGATTTAATGATGCATATCTTTGTTGTGATAATTGGAAAATTGATGAAATTGGTGAAATTGAAGAGATAGAATTTGGTTGAATAGATTTAAAATTAACAATAGGATTATTTATACTTCTAATGAAAGAGAGAGCCATATGACCCACTCTTACTATACCCATAGCACGTAACATTGTAATTTCCAAATGAAAAGAATTGTAAATCAAGAACCACTTGCCAGTTTGAAAAATCATGAAAATGGAAATAAAATTTCCAAATTTGAAAATTACCCGCTCCTTTTTCAAAATTTCATGAATTTCTTCATTTACTTAACTGAGGGGAAATATACTATAATAGAGCTCTCTATAACACTTATTTTTCATTTAACAGGTCCAATTAATCATGTTCAGATCCATTGTTAACAGTTCAAGACTCGCTATTAGAGCATCAACTGCAAGAACTTCCACATTAAAGACACCAGTTGCTTTTACTTCTTATTTACAAAATAATAATAATAGACAAGTAAGATTTTATAGTCATCCACCTGAATTAACAAAGGAACTTATTAATGAAAGAATTGTTGAATTATTAGAATCTTATAGTAAAACTCCTGAAAATGTTGAACTTACTGCAAACACTTCATTTTCAAAAGATTTAGGTTATGATTCATTTGATGTTGTTGAAGTTATTATGGAAATTGAATATGAATTTTCAATTCTTATACCTGATGCAGAAGCTGATAAAATTAAAACTCTTGGACAAGCAGTCGATTTTATTGCAGCTCAACCTGATGCATGTTAGATTTATATAGATTACATATCTAAAAAAATATTACAATCAATAATTATAATTAATACTTAAAGTTATTATCATTTTATTCATATTCTATAGTATAGTATATTATTTATTTTTTTAAAAAACCAATGTCAAAATAAAATAAAATTAAAATCAAAATCAAATTAAATTAGAGTTATAAATTAGCACAAAAGAATAAAGAAAAATCTATAAAATCAAAGTAATGGCAACAAAATTGTAGTAGTATTTACATGTAAATGATAATTTCTATTACTATGTTTAAGCATTTGTGCTTAATGGTGAAAATTCATCAGAAGTGAACTCCTTCTCTGTAGTATTTTCTTGTTTAATTTCACTCTTTGAAGATTCCAATTCAGTTTCACTAATATCACCATCTTCTTCATCCTTTTCTTCTGCAATCTCCTCTCCATCTTTTTCTTCATCAACTTCCTTTTCTCTTTTAAACAATCTAAATCTAATTAACCAAATAAATTGTGAAATGAAAATACCACTTTCTAAAACTGCACAAATTAAATATAAAACTAATCCCATAATATCTAAATCATCATTATCAACAGCTAATGAAGCTAATGAAAAAATTGCACCAGAATAATCAACTAATAAAAATAAAAAATTAATACCAACAACTCTACCATTTCTTTTCCATAATTCAAAATATGGTGGAATCAATCCAATTGCTAATAAAATTGATGCAATTATACCGAAAATTAATGCAGGAAATTTAATTCCATTATTAATATAAAGTTTCCTTAATGGTATAATACATGCAACTTCTAATATAATTTCAAAGATTAGAAATGAACCAGCTCTTATTATAATTTCCCTTTTAGATCTTGAAACTGGTGGATAATACATTATTTGAATATATAAAATCCAACAAAATAATCCAAATAAATGAGGTTGAATCATAATTGGAATTGATGCATTTTCAATAACAACGAAAACTGCAAAGAATGGTGCACAAAGACACCATAAAAATGCCATTAATTCAGGAAATCCTTCAGTATTTTTCCTTTTATAATTATAAATAATTTGTGGTATTAATTGAACACACCAACAAATTGTACCAATTGTAGCTAAAACATTTGAAGTTGTTGAAACCATTGTAATATCTTACCTATTTAGAGAAGAGTAATAATAATAAAATTCATAATAAGAAAGAAGAATAGATGTTTAATAGACAAACCTTTTCTATTAGTCACAATGTTTACTTTTAATGTCAAGTGAAAAACTTTTCATAATTAATGTATATTAAGACAGAACCCTTAAAAAAATTTGCTTAAATTTTCATGTCAAAGGATATTAAACTTCCTATTTGGGACAATGCCCCATATTTTAATAGCGCTTCACTTACCCAATTGGGAAAGTTATTCCACTTATTATCCACTTATTATCCACTGTTAGTAAGGTATATAAGGTACAGATTCTCTTATTATTATAGTTTTCTAGTAGCTAGAACTTATCCAATTATGCACTCATCTTGGATTGAGTGTATGTTTTGATGGAGTTACATAGGGGGTTTCGTTCAATTTTTAAGTATGTAGTTTTTGACATGATTATTAACTCCAAAGATATTATAGTAGTATTAGTGTAACATATTGAAGGTCTGCTTGTGATGCTGCTTTATTGAATATGCTTTTTGTAGCTTAAGAAAAGAAAAAATTTTGAGATTAAACATTTTAGTGTTTTCTTTAAGGTTTATGCAGACTCTCTTTATTTCAACTCCAAATATTTTACTAAATGAATTGGATTTGTAGTCTATTGTCATTGATTACCATTTTTTGTAGTATTGTGAATGATTATACTGTTATACATTTCTCTTGATAGAACAACATAGTTCAAATAATAATTGTTTCAATGTCATTTGTGGTGGTGCATAGCTGTACATAAAACTACTCGTTTGAAATCATGGATCAACAAAGATTTTCATTTGTAACTTCTAAGCTTGATTTAATTAGTTTGATACCATTTTTAAACTGAAAATAGTAACCAATATGGAATGAACACTTAGAGCGTATGAATAAGCACCAAATAGCTTTTCTAACGTAGCTTTAATGCTGACTGTTTTTCATTAGATAATTTCAAAACTTAAACAGTATATCAAGTGCATAGCAACTTTGTTGATAATAATTTCAGTGAGATTTCATACTGATAAAGTAATATTTTGATGCTTCAAGGTAGAATATAGATTGTTGGGATCAAATGGTGCTTTTCAGTAATTATGCCTTAAAAATGCAAGTTTGTATTCAGTTATATCAAATATCATGTAGTTTTTTATTCAATAGAGAATATAATACCCTAAATAATCACCTTAGCACCATATGACACCATGGTATTAAAATTATCAAGTTATTAGCACAAGCTTTGAATCATTCATTTTGTATTTCATTCATGTTACTTTTGGTGAATAGTGAGTTTAGAATAGTTAGTTCAGAACTTTGAATCTGTGTTCAGCACTTTCAATCCTATATACACCATTTTTTTCAATCTATAAGTTTGTGTATAATACAATGTTAATTAATTAGTTTACCTCATACTCAACTTAATATACTATTTCATGTATACTTGATTATGTTATTAACATACCCCCAGTATTGAATTCTTTCATAACTTTTCTAACAGTTTCTTTATGACGAATAACACGTCCAGTGCCTCAATTTAGTGCCCCATTATAGTATAAATTGTTAATAAACGAGTTTTAGTATAAGACTCATATATTATGAACTCCATATAAACTCTTAAAACCGATGGGAAGCCAAGTGCTATGACCAGTTTTTCTTTTAGATAATAAGCAAAAAGTATCTATGCTGTTGTATAAGCTATGCTCATTAGAGAAATACACTGATATATATTATATGTATTATCTAGCTGTTATGATATATATACTGATACTCAAGGATACTACATACAAAGAGAATTTTGCTCTTCACAATGTTACAAGAAGTATTAAAGTCTGGAATATTAAATTAATATGAGCGACTATAAATTTAATTAAGATTTTACTTAACTTAATAGTATTGAGAGATCCCTTAATGATGAACTTTAACATTGAGATCTTCTTAGATAAATTTACTTTAATGATAGATTATGTAAGTTGAATTAAATACTATACCATCTATCAAGAAATAAATTGTTCTTATAATTGAATAATTAATGATCAAAGTGATGTCATTATATTACAGCTGATTCACATATAGCCGAGTTTTAATTAATATAGTATTACGTAATGTTTATCTGGTTTTAGAGTGTATACTAATTAATGAATATTTTGAAACAGTTACACCCCCATATCGAACATTAATGTTATAACGATTTATTTCTTGGTATTTACAAGGTGTATGGAGTTATTATACTGTACATTGGTATATTAGTAAACTAGTTTTAATTATATAACAAGGAAAATTCATATTAAAGTATTAAATTATGAAACAGCAATGTCGGGAAAAGTGATAAAGGAAAGCAGATATATCATATAATATAGGCATATAAAGAGGAAGAATTGAAAAAGCAATAAAGCAATAAAGAAAATCAGCAATTCACCAAAATAGCAATATAGAAGAAAATATTTAAAATTTTGAAATAGCAAAGTTTAAGTCGATGAGGTGGTAGGTATTTCCGAGAATCTTATTTTACTTTTTGTATAACTCTCTGATATGATATATTTTTCACTGATATTGATATAATTAATGATATGATCAATGATATCAATTTTATTAATGAGATGACCTAGACTTATAGTAATTAGGCCATATATGTTAATAGTTTACAAAATAAAGATCTAACATTATACTCAACAAATTTGTAACAAAAGCTGATATATAATAGAGTTCTCGTTAAATTTCTTAGCTGTACCTTAAATTAGTTATCCTGTATTAATGTATTATTATATTGGGTACTATCGTGGCTGGTCTCAGATCTGTAAACTTTAAATTAATTTTAATTATACTTTACTTTAATCGGCAAAATTAATGCAATTTAACTTAAATTTGCGCATTGTTTAATTAAGAAACGAACAATAGATGCATTAAATGGATTAAATGGAT